>JAJPUD010004561.1:23611-93690 GCA_023553655.1 Myrmecobius fasciatus | reverse complement strand
ATTGGAAATTCTAAAAATAAAAGGGGAAATTAATAAAATTGAAAATAGGAAATCTAATGAATTAATAAATAAAACTAAGAGTTGGTTTTATGAAAAAACCAACAAAATAGATAAGCCTTTAGTTAATTTGATAAGAAAAAGGAAAGAGAAAAATCAAATTGTTAGTCTCAAGAATGATAAGGGAGAACTTTCCTCCAATGAAAAGGAAATTAGAATAATAATTAGGAGTTACTTTGCCCAATTTTATGCCAGTAAATTTGATAATCTAAATGTCATGGAGGAATATCTACAAAAATATAAATTGCCCAGGTTAACAGATGGGGAAATAAATTATTTAAATAGTCCCATATTAGAAAAAGAAATAGAACAAGCTATTAACCAACCCCCTAAGAAAAAATCTCCAGGGCCAGATGGCCCTGTGAATTCTACCAAACATTCAAAGAACAATTAATTCCAATACTACACAAACTATTTGAGAAAATAGGGACAGAAGGTATACTGCCAAATTCCTTCTATGGGACCAATATGGTGCTGATAGCTAAACCAGGTAGGGTGAAAACAGAGAAAGAAAACTATAGACCAATTTCCCTAATGAATATTGATGCAAAAATTTTAAATAAGATATTAGCAATGAGATTACAGAAAGTCATCCCCAGGATAGTACACTATGACCAACTAGGATTTATACCAGGAATGCACGGCTGGTTCAATATTAGGAAAACTATCAGCATAATTAATTATATTAATAACCAAACTAACAAAAACCCTATGATTATCTCAATAGATGCAGAAAAAGCATTCGATAAAATTCAACACCCATTCCTATTAAAAACACTAGAGAGTATAGGAATAAATGGGCTTTTCCTTAAAATGATTAGTAGCATCTACTTAAAACCATCAGCAAGCATCATATGTAATGGAGACAAACTAAAACTATTTCCAATAAGATCAGGAGTGAAACAAGGCTGCCCACTATCACCATTACTATTTAATATTGTCTTAGAAATGTTACCTTTGGCACTAAGAGAAGAAAAAGAGATTAAAGGAATTAGAGTAGATCATGAGAAAACCAAATTATCTCTCTTTGCAGATGACATGATACCATACTTAGAGAACCCTAGAGACTCAACTAAAAAGTTACTAGAAAGAATTCACAACTTTAGCAAAGTTTCAGGATGCAAAATATATCCACATAAATCATCAGCATTTTTATATATTACCAACAAGCTTCATCAGCAAGAGATACAAAAAGAAATTCCATTCAAAATAACGGATGATAATATAAAATATTTGGGAATCTATCTGCCAAGGAAAAGTCAGAAACTATATGAACTAAACTACAAAACACTTTCCACACAAATAATATCAGACCTAATCAATTGGAAAAACATTAAGTGCTCATGGGTAGGCCGAGCGAATATAATAAAAATGACAATACTACCCAAACTAATTTACTTATTTAGTGCCATACCAATCAAACTCCCAAGAAATTATTTTGCAGATCTAGAAAAAATAGTAGTAAAGTTCATTTGGAAGAACAAGAGGTCAAGAATGTCAAGAGAATTATTGAAAAAAAAAAAAAAAAGGCAGATGAAAGTGGCGTGCTGTACCAGATCTAAAACTATATTATAAAGGAGCGGTCATCAAAACCATTGAATCTAAGAAAATAGAGCAGTCGATCAGTGGCACAGGATAGGATATCAGGGCAATCTAGGCAATAACTTTAACAATTTAGTGTTTGATAAACCCAAAGACCCAAGCTTTTGGGATAAGTACTCACTATTCGGCAAAAACTGTTGGGAAAATTGGAAACTATTGTGGAAGAAATTAGGGCTTGACCCACACCTAACACCACATACCAAGATAAGATCTAAATGGGTTCATGATCTAGATATAAAGAGTGATTTTGTAAGCAAATTAGAGGAATGTAGTATAGTTTACCTCTCAGACCTGTGGAGATGGAATAAATTTATATCCAAAGATGATCTGGAACTCTTAATTGAACACCAGATAGATAATTTTGATTATATTAAGTTAAAAAGTTTCTGTACAAACAAAACTAATGCAGACAAGACTAGGAGGGAAGCATCAAATTGGGAAATCATCTTTACATTTAAATGCGCGCTCAAAAAGTTATCAAACTGTGCATACCCTTTGACCCATCAGTGTTTCTACTGGGCCTATATCCCAAAGAGATCTTAGAGGAGGGAAAGGGCCCCACATGTGCAAGAATGTTTGTGGCAGCCCTTTTTGTAATGGCTCGAAACTGGAAACTGAATGGATGCCCATCAATTGGAGAGTGGCTGAATAAATTATGGTATATGAATATTATGTAATATTATTGTTCTGTAAGAAACAACAAGCAGGACGATTTCAGAGAGGCCTGGAGAGACTTACATGAACTGATGCTGGGTGAAACGAGCAGAACCAGGAGATCATCATACACAGAAACAACAGTATTACATGATGATCAATTCTGATGGACATGGCTCTCTGCAACATAGAATTGTCTCAAACCAGTTCCAATTGTTCAGTGAAGAAAACCATATACACCCTGAGAGAGGGATATGAAATATGGACCACAACAGAACATTTTCATGCTCTCTATTGAGGTTTGCTTGCATTGTGTTTCCTTTCTCTGATTTTCTTTTTTATTTCTTGTAGATAGGATTTTTCTTGCACAACTTGTCAAGAATTTCATCATTATTAACATGTAGTGGACTTCCTGCCATCTAGGGGAGGGGAGGGGACTGGGGGTAAAATTTGTAATGGAAAGCTTTGTAAAGATCAGTGCTGAGGAACTACCCATACATATGTTATACAAATAAAAGCTTTAATTAAAAAAAATTTAAATGGAAAATAAATATAAATTACATTGATGTTTCCTATGATAATTTAATGCAAAAGTTAAACCAATGTAAATGAATTGTTAGATCAAAGAGAATAAAAGATCCCAGAAAATGCCTTTGCCAACAAACATTTGACTTCCTTGCCAAGCAAAGATAAAGACCTGCCAAAAGCAACACTGGATTAGAATGTAAACACATATGTAAAAAACCATAAATAGAAGAATACTAGACAATTATAAATATAATTTCGTAAAGTAGAGAGTGGTGGAGGATAAAATCAGTCTAAATACAGATTGGCAAGATATCCAATTAAGGAAAGTCATTCCAAGAGTGTTCAAGAATGAAAATAGAAAGGGGTACATAAATAGAAGAAAATGAAAAAGATTTGCTAGAAATAAAACATTTCAATAAATTCTTTACCATCAAGGATACTGGAAAATCAATAAAATTATGAAAACATAACCAATATGTAAATATTTGAGAGAAAGATACAAAATGTTGGGGGAAACTTCAAACTTTGTTAATATATTTCCCAAGTTGACTCCCCACCCCTTCCAATCATTAATTACTCCACTTCTGTGTAGATGGACATACCAAACTATGTGAGTGTTCACAGATGTCTTCCGGGAGGCTTTACAATAACCTTGAGACTTAAAGATATCAATACAACATTAAATACCTATTCTCCTATCTGTATAAAATCATTATGGAAGGTAGCTATTCATGAAGTGAGGTTGTAACAGTTTAAATGGAGAAGAAGCACAAATGATATTCAACAATATACCACATCTTTACTATTTCATAGTTGACTGAAATGTAAAGAAATTGTAGAATCTCACTATGTTTATTCATTGAAAAGAAAGAAAGGAAGGAAGGAAAAAAGGAAGAAAAAGAAAAAGAGCAGGATGAGGGAGGATGGGAGGAAGAAAGGGAAAAAAAGAAGGAAGGAAGGAAGGAAAGAAGGAAGGAGAAAGAAAAAAAAAGAAAGAAGAAAAGAAAAAAAGGAGTGAACCTAATCAAAGAAAAATTCCCTTACTGGACTTTTTTTTTACACATAGTGTCTTTCACCCACATATTAAGCTCATTTAGGATTTCCTCAAGGATATGACAGCAGAAATACCCATGCTCAATAACTTTCTGATAATAAACTCCAGATGAGTTTACTCGCCAGAAGTATTAACTTTTGGGGTGACTGAGATGGAGTAGATTCAAGTTCAAAAAAGAAATTCATTGCACACATTGAAAATTTCTAGCCATTATTGCTTGTAGGTTGTTATATTAATATTTTCAAATCTCAAGATATTGTAGAGTCTCCTGGAAGATATCTGTAATTACTCAAAGTAGTTTGATATGTCCATCCACACAGGAAAGATCAAATAGATAAAAAATACCAGAGGTTCATATTTCAACATGCTTCTGAATGGATACTACATAGATGTTGCCCATTGGTATTATATATAAATCATATAAATGGGCAAAGAGCTTGGCATAGATTTGCAAAGGAGGAGGAGAATAGGAAGGATTACTTTTGGAAAACTGGAAAGCACTTTTAATGACAATATGCTTCTTATAAAAGGAAGGGTTCATCTTTTTTAAATAAACATTTTCTTGTTATTTATGTATAGCAGTGATGTCAAATTTAACTAAACTGGGGGACACTAAGCTATACATACTAAATTCTGCTACCTGCATTGATTTAAAAATATATAAACAATATCTATGTTCAAGATATTTTTATTGTGTTATATTTTTCCCCAATTCCTTTTTATCTTGCAGAAATAGAGCCTTTTTGACACCTTTGGTATATAGCAATAACAGCTGGAACACCATTGCAATGAGCAACATGAAAAATTATGGAAAGGTTCAAGGTAGATGTATTTGATTTTAAGAAGTAAACAATAAGGAACTCTGAATAAAAGTAGTAATATAGGATATTGTCAAAGAAATTTAAAACAGAAAGGAAACTTGAAAGTTATCAGATGCAAAGTTCTCAGTTACAGATTAGAGAGTTAAAACACAGAGATGACTTGCTCAAGGTCTAATAAATGTCTTAAGCAAGATTTGAACTGAAGCCTCCCCAATTCTATGTCTAGTAAATCATCCAGTATACGATACTAAATTGTATGAGAAAATGAAAAGATGGAGTGGATGTATGGCAAGAGTAAGGGATGACAGGAGTATGTTCACAGTATACCATAGGTACCATTGTGATATTTGGAGAGAGGAAGAATGCCTTGTACACACTGGTTTGACTCTCAGAAACTTTAAGTTGGATATGGAGGAAAATGAAAGATGAGAATGTATGGATGGGTGGAAATCTACATAAATGGATATTTCTCTCAAATAAAAATCACAAATCTCTTTGAGGGAAACTCTTAATAGTGTGTCAGCTGTCAAATTTGTGTCAGGTACCTTCTAGAAATCATTATTGTTGCCAGTCCACTTTTCTCAAGTATTTTTTACTCTGTAGATTTTGATATGCATTATATTCTCACTATGCCTCACTATGCCTCATAAATATGTAAATCATTGGAATCATAATTGTTAGATGTGTAGTAAGCTAACATTTATATTTGAGATATAAACTTTATCCACTGTCAGGAAGATGCATTTACTGTTTTTTGGTTGTATCATAAATGATTAGGATAAGGATTGGATCTTTCATTTGCTATCATTGATGTTACTAACTAAATAAATACTGGGACCTAATCAAATGCTATTTGATAGCTATTTTTGAATGCTATTTGATATTCCTATTTTTTGGAGGGTATGGCATGTCTATCTAAAAAAAATTCTGTCCTTGTTTAATAAATGTAAGAAATCAACACCAATTCTAAATGACATATTTAAAGATATATTCAAATCTAACATCAACTAAGAATGACTGCTTTGTTAAAATCACCAAGAACTTAAAATTTCAATAAAGATTGTGAAGTTGATTATTTAGATTTCACAGGACAAAATCAGCTTAATAAGGTAGAAAACTATCAAGATGGTAGTACGCCATCATAAATATCCTTTCTGTCTTTGGATCATCTCTTAATTATTAAAGCATACTTAATAAGCTTGTTTGTGATTGTGATTCATCTAAACACTCAGCAGATCTTCCAACTTATAGACTAAAAGTATCAAGCTTCCTACAAAATGGTGTATCAAATATTTTCAAAACATGAAATTTCTCTTGAAAAGAATTAAATATATAAACTGTCTTGGCATATATAAGGATCTGAAAGTGATTAGCTATTTACTAGAATTACATCTTGGGTGTATCATTTATTGCTATTTTTGAACAACAGTTCAATGAATTATCTATTATACATATTTGGTATTCTTGATGAAAGTATCAGAAACTAATAGGAAGACTTATAAGAGATATTCCATAGTAGGAACTATCTTTGCCATTATATAATTGACTGAATGACATAAAGAATGAAAAAACACACAATATCTGCTGTTTGTGAATTATTATTATTTTTAAATCTAGGATTTATTTAATGAGGATCTGAGGACAGAAAGTGTTTCAAATGGTGGATTACAACCTTCATAGTCATAAACTCCTATAAACATATTTGTGTATATGAGCATATATATATATATGCATGTATATATATGCATATGTATGTACTTAAGCACATGTATATGTATTATGTGTGTGTGCATATGTATTGTATGGCTATATATGGAGAGCAACACATACACATGTTTACATTAATAAATTTTATGTGTGGTCATATGTAATACATATCATATATATTTTCTCTTCTTCTGATATATTTTCACAAAACCGGTGAAGAATACTTATCAAGACTATGGTATGCATATAAAAATATACCCTATTTAAATATCAGCAATACAGATATATACAATATATTCATCTTGGACAAGAAATACATATAGAAATTGAGCTAGACAGAAAATTTAAGCATTGAGAAAAGTAGATGGAATTGCCTTTTGAAAACTGGTCAACACCTAGAGTGTTAGGTTATGAAAATACTCCAGACAAATATAGAAAATTAGAAAGATGAGACATAAGCTTTATTCTCTATAATGCAATAAAAATTATAACTAATAGAGATCCATTGTGGAAAGAATTATAAATTGATTATGGATGAATTCCAAAGAACTGATGGGTCAAAAAAAAAAAAAAACAACAAATCACAGAAGCAATAGAAAGTTTCATCAAAAGATATTATAGGGGCAGCTAGCTGGTGTATCATATAGAGCACCTGAAGTCAGGAAAACCTGAGTTCAAATCTGGCCTCAGATACTTAATACTTCCAAATTGTGTGATCCTGGGCAAGTCACTTAATTCTAAATGCCTCAGCAAAAGAAAAAAAAAAGAAAAGAAATTACAACCCTCAAGAAATAAATTTATACTGAAGTTATGGGATGCAGCTAAAGCAACCCTTAAAGGAAAATGTATATGTTGAACACTTTAAAGTATAAAAAAAAGAAAAAATAAATCAATGAATTAGGAATACAACTAAAAATAAAAAGGCAGTAATGGAAAGAAAAAACCCTAAACATTCAAGTAGAAATTCTGATAATCAAAGAAGAAACTGATAACATTGTAAGAAAAAATTAATTGGTTAACTGAAAATAACTTTTTAAAAAATGTGATAAAAAGAAAAATAGCTACTTCAATTAAAAAGATGAAATTGCTCATATAAAAATAGAATTCATCAGAGTTGGGGAGTAAATAAACTATTAAAATGATTGTTTGTTTCTATAACATTAAAATGTACAACTTAGATTAAATGGATGAATACTTAAGAAAAAAAAGATAAAGTGCTTAAGTGAAGAAAAATGAATTATTTCCATAACTTAAAATCCAAAAATGGAGTTGAACAAGCCATAAATGAATTCTGAAAGAAAAAACTCCAGGACTGAGTTTATTACAAGTGAATTCTGTTAATCATTAAAAACTACTTCCAATATTATAAATAATATTTCTCAAAAATAGGAAAATAAGGAACCTTTCCAATCTGTTAAAACCAGTAATGTTTTAATTGCCTCAGAAAAACAAAACAAAGGAAAAGAAAAAAATATGCACTAGTATTCCTAATAAAAGATGTGAAAAAAATAAACAAAATATTGATTGGTTGCGTTAGTTGTTGTCCTTTCTTCTCAAAGAGGAACAAAATGGCATCGCTATGTTATGGGCAAGGTACAGAGTATATAACTGTGGCTTATCAGATCAATATGAGTCCAGAAAGCTTTACCACAAGTTGGGCAAAAATACTCCATATAAACATTTGGAGTGGCAATGTCTCCAAATTGGCACATTTCCCATTTGTTTTGAACTACTGTAATTCTGCTTTGCTTATAAAATACAGTACCTTCTTTGACATGGGCATGCCATGCTAAACAGTACTGTGCCATGCCATCCTATTTCTCACAATTGATTCCAAAGTTCTTCAGAAAGGCCTCAAGAATATTCTAGGTATTGTTTTATACCTCCAGCTAAGCACTTGCCTACAAAATATTAGTAAATGGGTCACAAAAACATAACAAAAGATTATATGCCATGACTATATTGAATTTATATCAGGAACTAAGACTTGGTTTAATAAAAGGAAAACTATAAACATATTGATTATATTAATAAAAAAAAATAAAATCTCATGATCACATCAAAAGATACTAGAAAAATGTTTACAAAATACAACAGAATTTTTTGTCATGAAACAAAAAAATTAGAAAACATAAACATATATATGGATTTTTCCTTAATATGATAAGTAGGATTTATGTGAGTTAGCATTATAAATGAAGGGGATAAATCACAGACCTTTCTAGTCAGACTGAAATAAAACAAAGATACTCATAATCATCACTGAAATGATGTTTGACAATGTAAAAATGCTAGCTAAAGCCATGTGGAAAGAAAAAGAAACTAAGAGATAATCATATAAGAGATAGAAAACAAAATAATAACTTTGTGCAGATCTTATGATAGGCTATCTATAAAACCCTAAAGATAAAGGTAAATAATAAATGAAACAATAGCTTAAGCAAATTTTCAATTTATAAAATAAGTTCATATTTAATCTTGTTGAAGCTGATGACTTTGCACAACTCTGTCTCATGTAAAACCAATTCACTTGCAAGTCAAAACATAATCCTGAAGTCATTAGTCCTCTTCAAGAATGAAGGATGAATAATAAACAAAAAACAAACAATATAATCATTCACATTTCTATTAACAACGAACTCCAAAAAATAGAAAAAAGAAATTCTAATGAAAATAATTGCAGAATGCATAAAATACTTTAGAATCCATCTACAAATATATACACAGCAGCTAAGTAAATGCAACTACAAAATACTCTTTATGAAAGTAATGACAAATAAAATTGAGAAATATTAGTTGCTAATGGGTAGGCTGTGCCTATATAATAAAAATACTATTAAAATAAATTTACTTATTCATTGTCATATTACTCTCCCAAAGGATAACTTTAGAGTGAGTGAAGTGTGTTGCCCAGTGAATGGACCTGGAGTCAGAAAGCCCTGAGTTCATTTCAAATGTTTCCACAAACACTTATTAGTTGTATGACCCTGCCTCAGTTTCCCATATATAAAATGAGGATAATAATAATATCTAACTTTTAAAGTTATTGTGAGGACAAATGCAATAATAATTGTAAAGAACTGACCACAATGCCTGGTATAAAAGTAAGTCATATAAATGTTAGTTGTTATTGTCACCACAAAAATAATAAATTCATCTGGAAGAACAAAGTTTCAAAACTGTTAAGAGGAAAATGAAAAAAAAATCAAAGTTATTAATAATTTTAATGATTTGTACTAGTTAAAAATAGTTCAGGAAAATAAATTAGGTATATAATATGCAAATGCAAACAAGCATAGTAGCTTAACAATATCAATAAATCCAGTGACCCCAGGTGACATAATAAAATACTTAATATAGAACAGAAACTGCTGAGAAAAGTGGAAAGGAATCTCACAAAAATTAAAAATAAACTAGCATTTGCAATTGCCTATCAAGAAAACATCCAAATAAATATATGACAGACTTAAAAAGTAATATCAAATATAATCAGATAAAGTAAAAATTACTTATTGCAAGGAATGACCTATTGCTAGGACTTAGTTGACAGAAGGGATTGCCTGCTTGCTATTGCAATGGGAATTTTTTTCATTTCCTTTTATTCCTCCTATGATTTTTGTTTAAATGAAAGTCTATCTTCTGTTAATATTAACTTCACTTTCAAAATCTTTCCGATGGGGCAGCTAGGTTACACAGTGGTTAGAGCACCAGCCCTGAAGTCAGAAGGGCTTGAGTTCAAATGTGACCTCAGACACTTAACACCTCTTAGCTGTGTGACCCTGGACAAGTCACTTAACCCCAATTGGCTCAGCAAAAAAATTTTAAAAAAATAAAAAAAAAACCTGTCCATCGGAATGTGAAGTTTTACTTATAGCTTTAAACATTTCTTAGATGAGAAGCCTGAGGAAAATTCTTACTATCTTTGATTCCTTGGTAATATGTAAATTTTCCTCCACAGTCTACTTGCAAACCCACGAAAGGTAATTTAATCGGTTACTTGATAGCTTATTATAAAATGTATTTGATAAACCTTGTTTCCCTGAAGGATGTTTGAAATTGTGATTTTGTTTGACTGTATTTGTTTAACTTTTATGACATTGAAGGAAGCACACTATTATGAACTTAGTTTTCTTTATTTTTTATCTTAAGAGGAATGTACAAAATTACACTTTGTAAAAAATATTTCTCTATTACTCTGTTGTCCTATTAGAAGCTTTATCAAAATTCTAATGAGAGTTCAGAACTCATGATTGAGCATAATAATAAAACCTAGGATTTTATTTCAATAATTCCTAAGTTGTAGTAAATATACATTTGGCAAGAATTACATGATCACAAAAAGCCACTGTTTGTTCTATGACATTGCAAACTGAGAAGTTCCTATATATCCAATAGTTGGTTTACACTAGATTCATTTAGGAAAGATCCTCATAGTTCTTCTAATCATAAATTTTAGGAGACCTTTTAATCACAGTGCCTTTGGGGTCAATAATGGAAGTGTTGGAATCACATGACTGGCCCATGATTCCCTACCCCCTTGGTTCTTGTAATCTGTTCAGAAAAATCAATCAGATTCTAAGGAGAGAGACTGAATATTCTGGGTTCTCAGCAACAATACAACTCCTATCCATGCTCTGTCCACAGGGGCAAAGGAGTTCCATACTTGCAGATTGGTGAATAATAAAATGTTCAACTTGTAATCTTTTGTATTCCTTCTTTATAACTCAGCCATGATCTTTTACATCCGTCATAATTGTATATAAGGGTTAGAGAGGATTATATAAAATTAATAACATTTGCATCTGAAAAACTAAAACAAACAAAACTAATACAGCTAAAATTAGAAAGGAACAAGTAATTGTGGAAAATTTTTGTAACAAATTTCTCTTATAAAGGTCTTGTAGAATCTATATTAGGAATTTAATCAAATTTATAACAACAAGATTAAATCACATTTATAACAACAATTATTTGTCAAGGAGTATATGCCTTTTCTATTTCATCAAAACTATTTTTAAGGAATTTTCTTCAGATAATTTCTGTTATAACCAGGACAGAGTAGCCTAGGAGCCTCTCAATAAATTCCCCATGCATGGATGCTACAATGCCCTGGCTCCCTGCCCCAGCTCCTTGCCCAAGGCTCCCCGCCCTCAGGTCTGGGATCGGCAGTCTCTCCCCTTGCATGATTGAAATAGACCTTTTTTGAAGTTCTTCCAAAGTACCTTCTTCTGGAAATTTGTTGTATTCCAAATATTTGTGGGTTCTGTCACTCCAAAACAATTTCAGAGGCTTGATCTGCTATTGAGTTGAGGGAAACTTAGAAGAGGTCAGGTACAGACAATTCTACTGTCCACCATCTTGGCCCCCCACCCTATTCCTTCATTAGATTATGGACTCCTGGAAACTGGCACTGCCTTTTATGTATCTTTATATCCCCACTACTTCCTACAATGTGTAGTCCATAGTTAAATGCTTAATAAATGTTTATTTACTATTGACTAACTGAAATATAGTGAAATATTGCTGCAATGTAAGCAATAATGAATATGATGAATATGGAGAAGTAGGAGGACTTTAGCCTTTCAAGACAAAGCATTTGAGTTTCCATATTATTTTTCATGTTTCATAAAACAAAGGGAAAAAAAACTCAGAAAACCATTTTAGGTGATAAAACAATTTATATGAAAAACAAAAGAAAAATAAAAGGAAATTTGAATTCTGAGAAACTTTAAATGATCAAGGTTGACCAAAAAGAAAGGGTTTAAGAAGCTATCTCTTTCCAACTTTTTACAGAGTTGGGGAACTGAACATAATGTCAGACTTCTTAGATGTTTTTATTATTTTTGCTGATTTTTATCTTTTTTTCTTTTTTGAAAAAATGTTTATTACAAGACATAGCCTTCTAGGAGGGGATCAGGGAACACAAAGTGAAAATTATATGTGTCAACACAAAAATATCAATAATTTTAAAATGCATCCAGAATCATCAATCTTGTATAGGACTTGACAAAAAAAAAAGTAAAGAACAAAACAAAACAAAAACAAACAAAAAAACCCCAACACAACCATTTGATGTATACACAGCTGGTTAGAGAGGTTTAGAGATTCTGGCAAGTGGCAAGTGTTTGGAAATTCACAAAAAGTTATAAGGAAATGAACCTTGTGAAGACAAGATGATTGAATTATAGCTCACCTGGAATATGCATTTGTAAAGGTATGTAGTAATAAGAAATGAGTGGAAATAGTAGGAACAAGATTACAGAAGGATTTAAATTCAAAGAAAAGGAGTAAGTATTTATCCTAAAGGCAAGAAAGAAAAACAGAAGATTGTTTTAATTCACTATAATAAATTTGATATAATAATGAACAAGGGTACTATAACAACTCAGCAACTAATATTTTCCTATTACTAGTCCCTGATTTGCTTCAGAATTTGAGATAAAATAAAAACCCTTATTAGCAATAAATGTTTCAGTAGAATACTTCATAAAGCCAAATCCATTTGTGATTTTTATGGCATCATGACTTTCTTTTGAATAAAGGTAGGAGTATTTAAAACTGACCAAGTATAAGTGTTGACTTCATGGAACTGTGTGGGTTATTCAGGCCCTTATCTTAATAATCAATACTACAGAGGCATCTCAAGGTATAGAACAAAGGCTTTATTCAGGAACTCATGAGTACCAGGAGGTCCCACAATGGATCAAAGTAGTCCAGAGTTGGGAGAGCCAGGGAGCAGTACATCCTTGTGACTTTTATACAATCCAGAACAAAGAAAGTCCCAAGCCCATCCCTCTTTTCCCTTACATACATTCTAATTGGTTATATATGCTTTACTTTCCTTATTTAGGAATTGGAATGTTGACAGCTTATAAATCAGACTACCTTCTACTTTCCCTTCCACCCCGGAAACCAGAACTTAAGCCCTCAGGCTTTATCTAATTTAGTCTATAGTCCTGAGAGATCTTCACTCCAATTGTCACACTCAGTCCCCACTTTTTTATTTCTTAATGTTTTAAAGAGCTCTCATCCCAAAATTTTTGCAACAACCTGTTACTCTTAGTATCAACCTCCTTATTACCAGCATCTTCTTTATTTACTGGGGTCCATCCTTGATGTTGCAACATTAGCATATGCATTTTGTTCTCATTCCCTAGAATTTCAGCTATAGCTTTATGTACTATCCCAGTAACAATACGTATTATACAAGGCAGACAAATTGGTAAAAATATTACTCCACTTAAAGCAATTAATCTAAACCATAATACCTGCTTCCACCAGCTATCATTGAACCAGGACCACCATGATGTACTGAATGGAGAACTACAGGTTTGCACAGGGACTTGTGCTAGTTTCCTAATATCTTTGGCAATCTCCTTCACTATTCTCCCATTATTGTCAATTTGCATACAGCAAGTAGAAAGATTCAACTTCCCACAAACTCCCCCTTTCCTCCGCTAGAAGATAATCCAAAACCAATCTGTGCTGTAAGGCTGCCTCTCTGGTTTGGGTTGCTTGATCTGCCAATAAGTCCAGGGCTTTTGCTGTTTGATTAGTTATAATTTCTAAGACAGCTTGGAGCCAAATTAACCTATTTAAAATATAAATAGGAGTTCTGTATCCCCAACTACCATCTTGAGCCCAGGTGGCCGGTCCATACTCTTGGATTATTCTTTCAGGTGTGTGTCCATGTATCTCCCCATCCATTAGTACCTCAGTCTGTGTTAGGGAAGTATCAATGCTCCGTTTCTCTCGCTCCAAATCATCATATAACTGGATTCCTAAGTGATTCACACCATTTCTGGGCAAGAAGAAGAATTTTGTTCTAATTAATCCGACATAACAGACACCAGTCCAATTAATAGGAAGGTGGGTATAAGCAGTTTGACCACAAATCCAATAATGTCCCTTTAATGAGGGGTGGCTCGATTCAAAAATATTTGTCCTGTTGAACACCACAGGATAATACTGCAAGTCTTTATCCCCCAATGGATCTCCCTGATATAGGGTCCAAGCATCATCCTGATATTGACATCTCCATAATTGCTGTTAACCTTTGAAGCTACAACTCATGATATTAGACTCAGACCTATCTTTTATGCTCCAAAAAGAGGTAAAATAACCAGACCAAGTTGAATTCCACCAAGCCCATTGGTACCAGGGCCAGATTAGAACTCCTAATTCATTTTTCCTCATACATTCGGCTATTTGCCAAGGCCCACATGGGTAACCAAATAACAATTCATATGGGGACAGCCCAATATCTCTCCGGGATTTTGTTCTGATTCTCAGTAAAGTCAAAGGGAGACACTTCATCCAAGGTAACTGAGTTTCTATAGTCTTTTAATCTCCTGATTCATCCTTTCTACTTTTCTTGAGGAAAGAGGATGCCATGGAGTATGAAACTCCCAAGTCATCTCTAAGGCTTTCATTAAAGATTGCAAAAGCTTGGCCCTCAAGTGTGTACCTTGATGAGAATCAATGCGCTCCACCAGCCCATACCTCGGGATGATTTGTTCTAAGAGGACCTTATCCACAACCAAAGGGTGACATGACAAAGGGTATAGGCCTCTGCCCAAGATGTTAAGGGGTCCACTAGGGGACCAGCAGGTATTTGAGATGCCCCACGGGGGCAATTCAGTAAAGTCCACCTGCATACTCTGAAAGGGTCTGATGCCAGGGAGTCTTCCACCCTGTGGAGCCCACCAGAGAGCTGTTTTATTCGTCCTTTGACAAATAAGGCAGCCATCTACCACTTGCCGGGCTAATGTGTACACCCCAGGTGTTGAAAATTTTGTGAGCACCGTATCACACAGGTTCTGGACATCCCAATGGCTACCCTCATGTAGGTATTGAAGTAGACGTCTCTTACCTGCTTTGGGCAGGACCTCCCTTCCATCGGGCAAGAACCAATGCCCTTAGTGTCCTCCTGGGCTCCTAGAGCCTCATCCAGGGTGTATGACGGTGGAGGCATGTGCAAAGGTAGAGCTGGTATCAGAACCATCTCCTCAGGATCAGCAGGTTCTCCCTTTGCTATAAAGGAATCTTCAGTCTGATATCCCCTAATATGGACCACAGCTATATATCCTGTTTATTTCAATTTACTGAGACCGCTTAACAAATCATATAAGGGTTGCAACTGATCAATAGGGATACCAATTTTTATTTCTAATCCATAATATTCCACCTATACATATATATATATATATATATGTATATATATATATATATATATATATCTTTTGAGAAGCTATTTTCAAGCCGTGGTGTTCCAAGTTCACTCCTGACCTCACCCAATACTTGTTCTAAAGTATCTGCATTGACATATGCTGCAAGAATATCATCCATGTAATGAATGATTTGTACTTCAGGGTATTTCTTCCTAACGGGTTTCAATATTTTCTCTACAAACCACTGACAAATGGTTGGGCTATTTTCATACCTTGTGGCAATACTTCCTACTGATATCTTTTTGCAGGTTCCTGCGGATTGGTAATGTAATTAGGGCTCTAGTTGTTAAGTTCATCTCACATAACGGACTAGTACAGTAGGGGTTTTCCACTCTGGAACTAAAAATCCCTTAAATAATTACACATCCTTAAATCCAAAATACAGCAATAGGGAACCCAATCAGGATTCTACAGTGATACACAGTAATCATGAATAAGCCTCAGTTCTCCTTCTTTCACAGATTTCCTACCCCAACATACATCCTCCACTAGGGCATCTATGACTTAGACTTGCAGGCTGATCTCTCCCTGTAGTAACTATCATCCACCATCCTGTATTTAGAACCAACACTCACATCAGTGGAAGCTTTCAGGAATCACTTCATTTACTCCTGAACTTAGCTATATCTTGAACTCTAATGATTAATTATTGCATAAGCAAGCAAGTGACAGGACATTGATCTCAGAACAATGAGCAGGAATCAGAGACCCGCTCCCACCAACTCCCACTATCTGTCTTGGAAACCCAGTTATCCTAGACCAGATTGGCATCTGGCAGCCATAGAACTCCAGCACTATGGAGGCCTGAGGCCTCGGGGCCATTGTCACACCATTCCCATTTCAAGCAGTCCAAACCCCGACTCATTTGGGACAAAGGGACAAAGTTCTCATCTTATGGAGCTTCTTCAGGCTGACAAAGGGGTGTAGCTAGATCCAGTGGGTCTGACTGAAGAGGGCAGATAGCTGGTGCTCATGGTGGCTGCAGCCGGTGCTGAGTGTCAGAATCAGGTCTCAGGTGACTAAGGTTGACCAAGTGATTGGAATTTCATCACTCAGAGTCTGAAAGAAGCAACTTTCACAAATACATTAACAACACAAGGATTAATATTGAGCAGAAGAGAATACACAAAAGTGACCAGACACTAGAAACCCACCCAGAAAAGGGCTGGGGGGGGGGGGGAATGAGGCTATCACAAATGCCTCTTGTCCAAATAACCTTCCCTAAGATAAATACCAAAAACGCTTTCCCAAAATTCTTGCTTTTCTTTCCTCAAAGGAATAGGTGTAATAGGCAAAATATTGTGCCCTGCAGTATAATCTCTTACAGAAAAAGCCCTAAATTCTCACAAAGAAAAGCTTTCACACAACTAGTGCAGATGTTAACACAACAATAACAACAACAACAACAACAACAACAACAACAACAGAAACCTCTCTACATCGATAGCTGGCAATAATCATTACCTCTGCATTGAATTGTTTGTCTATCAAGAATCCCTTCCTTCCATATAGCACCCATGATCATGCAAAACATCAAAAACACATTTGATGTTAACATAAATCTTTGATAAAATCTCTTCATCTACTCCTTATTTCATTTGAACTATTATATAGAAACAACTCAAGATCAATAATATAGCCTTTATCACCTAAAAAAGGAAAATACCCATGGCAGAAAAGATATGGAATGAGAAGGCCCATAGAACTCTGGATTGCTATCCCATTTTTTCTCTCTCCTACTAAATTGTAAGCACTTGAAGTCAATAACTTTTATCTTGTACACCTTTCAGTGACTAGCCAGCTAACTAACAATACCTTTTGCACAGAAAAACTAGAAGACCCAGTTCTCCTCTTCTTGTCATAAACTATGAAGTTTCTTGCTGGACATTTGAGTTCAATTTTCTACCTTGAAAAGAGAACAGAGATTCTTTTATTTTGTGCTATCTTCCCTCTGTAGATGTAATATTATTACTCTGGAATCTTTTACTTGACAACAATGGATAAAAGACAGTTTTCAGATAATCTGATAACAAAGATGATGAAAGCTAGAATGCTTTAACATTTGAAAAGTGCATTACAAATGATGTCTTGTTTTGCTCTCATAACAATTGAGGTCAGTGATAAAATTATCTCCATTTTTACAAAGTAGGAAACCAAGGCAAATAGAGGCTAAGTAACTTGCCCAGGGCTTGAAAGCTAGTGAACAAATGAGATTAGATTTCAACTTAATTCTTTTTTACTTCAAATCCAGTAATTTCCTTCTGTTCTCAGCTTCCCACCACCACCAACCCCACCACCACCACCCCACCACACACATCCTTCAGCTAGGAATTTAAAAGTCTTTGTGGTTTTATGTCTAAGTAGGCCCAAGTGAGCCCATGGAAAATTAACTCTGCCATCTTATAGAAATAATTCTATGCTTCATATTTTTGGAAATAGTTAATGTTTCTAACTTTAGTCATACAGGAGTAATTTAAAAAAAAAATTTGAAGCATTATTTCCTGATCATTAATTTCTTTGGTAATGTCCACTAATTATGCCTCCCTTTTAAACAAATTTACAAGTTTGTTTAGTGAAATTCAGGGAGTGAGGTGATATGTTAGCTACTATTTAAAAAATAATCTCTCAAAAATTTGTTATAATAATTATTTAAAATATACAATAATAACCATATTATAGGATGAGTACATAAAAATGAACAAAGTGTTATGTTAGTTCTATAGCATAAAGATCATTACTAACTAGAGTGATTAGGAAGGTTTGCAAGGTGAAGATGACATATGAGTTGGATTTTAAAGAATGATTTTTCCTGATGGTGGTACATTCCATGCATAAGGAAAGATAGGAGCAAGGATTAATAAAAGGAAATTTTGTATATGCGTATATGAGTGGGGGGATGGAATGGAAAAAAAATGTCAAAATCAATCGTCCAATGTAACAAAAATTTATTTAGAATCAACTTTGTATATAGTACTGTCATTACTAGAAAAATGTAATTGGAAAAACATTATAATAGCCCCTTCCCTTGAAATGTATACAATATTTTCAATAAGTTGCCTTGCATACCTTTAATCATTTTAATAAAACTTTTATAGAGATGAATGTAAGCTTATAACTTTAAGTGAGGCATTGTTGGAGAAGGAGAGATAATTAGCCTTTCCTATTAATTTTCCGTCAGTGAGTGCTTTCTAAATGGATGGTTTTGTGGTAACCAAGTAGTCATATCAGGAAAATGAAAAAGAGACCCATGCACAATGACCTTCCATTCTATGGGTTTCCCAAGTCCTACACACTAGCCAGTAACTAAGCTCCTACAAACTTCAACATGTAAGTCTTGATTATAGAATGATAGTACTAAAATGGTTTGGCAGTGTTACTCTTACTAGCAGAAAACTTTCTGACAAAGATCACCAAGTCTTTTCAATTTTTCCATTTCCAAAATCTGTATCTAGTAGAGCTTTGGAGATGCGACCATTTTCTGATTTTGAGATCCAACAGTAGAGAACAAAGAGATTATTAGATTGTTTAATTGAAAAAGATCATCTAATATAAACAATATAATATAATATAAACAAGTTCTATTATATCTGCCAAACACAATACTGGGTACTGGGCATATAAGCATATAAACATAAATGAAGCCCCTGCCTTCAAGGATTTCACATTCCTGGGATGGGGGCAGGAAGTACAATATATACAGGAATAACTAAATACAAATACACACACAAAACCAAATAAATACAAAAGAACTGGTAGAATGGCAAGGGAAGCATTAATTGAAGGAATAAAGAAACACTTCTTGTAGAAAGCAATGTCTGAGCTGGGCTTTGAAATAGATCAGAGATTCCATGAGCTCAAAGTAAGAAGAGAAAGCCTCCTAAGACTAGGGGATCATTTGTGCAATGGAGGCAGGAGATGATAAGGGATGTAGATCAGTTCATTCATATATTTTTAGATATTTCATCAAAGTAAAAACTCTCATTATTGTAGCAATTTAGAAAGTAGGATTTCTAGACTTTACATAGTTGTGACACTAGCATTCCCTATGTGGTTTTGTGACATAATCTCCCTTTCTCTTAAGGTTGATATATGGTACATGCTCATTTAAAAAAAAAAGCTAATATAAATTGAAATTAATTTTTGTTTTGATAATGCTTTATTTTAATAGTCTCTTAAAATAGTTACAGACACTCTGAAGGGGAATAGCAAAATCACAATTGAGAATTACGAATAATATTTGACTTTTTACTAGTATATTTCTATTTTCAGTGCTGATCACTGTAATCTCCTGGGATAAGCCCAGGTCTGCTGTGATAAGATTTTTGTGAGACAAATCTGAGAATTGAAAACAAACAAACAAACAAACAAAAAAACTTGCACTCATATCTTGCTTAAATTTTCCCAAGGATATTCTATCTCTTCTTTTGTCTTCACAACAATTTATTGTGTCCAAATCTGTTGTCTTTTGTTCTAAAATGGTGGGAAGGGAAAACCTGTTTTCCATCATCATTTCAAACAATTGAAGCCAATAATGCCCTTTGGGCATTTTCTTCTTTGAGCTAAATAATCCAGTCCTGTAGCTCTTCTTTCAAGAGCCCAATTTCTAACTCCCTAATCATCTTCTATTCTTCTACTCTAGGTCTTCTCCAGTAAGCCACATCTTACTTAAATTTAGTACACAAAACTCTTTAAAAAGATCCATCTCACCAATTATTTTTATTTTTATAATTCCTTGTCTTCCTTTCATAGGCAATTGAACACTTAAATGCATTTTGGCAAAGATGAAATACATATGCACCCAAATGATATTCAGTGATACCTCAATTAAGAAATCCTGTGGGAACCCAGATTATAAAGTCCATGTTAAAAAAAAATCATTTGCAAAGCAGAGCTACATGTATTCCCAGTGAAGCATGACAAAAATATTTCAGTGCACAGCTTCTATTTATCATGCCCAGTTGAAGCCTAACAGGGCCAAGTGAACATACAATTGGAAAGTTTTCAGATTCTGTCTTTTGAATTCTTAATTTCCTCTTTTTTCTGATTTTTTCCTTTCCCTCACTCTTAGTTGTGTGTTCAATAACTTCCTGCAGTCTTTTTCCTTTTCCTTCTGACAAAATACGAAAAGATTTAAGATTAAATATATCCTGGCTTTACATAATCCTTGACCTCTCTGACACTTTGATCATTGGGTAACATACTCCCTCTGAAATCTTCTTTGGTTTCAAAGATACCATACTATCCCAATTTTCCTTCTATGTCTCTACTTCATCTTCTGCCGTGTTCTCCCTCTCCTCTTCTTCTCTATTTCTGCTTCTTTCTGTCTCTCTGCCTATCATGATCCTCATCTTCAATTATGAGACCTCACAGTTTAAGAAGCTGGGGTTTAAGTAATAAGACTCTGAACTAGAATAGTGACCCTGTGAAATGGAAGAAAGGGACTTACCCCAAGAAATAAAAATAAAAATAAAAATTGTAAAGATAAAAATGATAAGATCTGGCAGTAGATTTGATATGTAGTATTAATGAGAGGGAAGAGCAAAAGATGATACTGAGATAAGTATAAGCCAGAAAAATGTGTGTTCTTAAGAGTGATAGGGAGTTTGAGAAGAAGGAAGGATTTGAGAGTAAAGATAATGATTTCTGCTTTGGATATATTCCATTTGAGATGATTCAGTTCAAGGAAACTGAAAAAAAGGAATCTCACAAAAATTAAAAATAAACCAGCATTTGCAATTGCCTATCAAGAAAAAATCCAAATAAATATATGACAGACTTAAAAAGTAATATCAAATACAATCAGATAAATAAAGTAAAAATTACTTATTGCAAGGAATGACCTATTGCTAGGACTTAGTTGACAGAAGGGATTGCCTGCTTGCTATTGCAATGGGAATTTTTTTCATTTCCTTTTATTCCTCCTATGATTTTTGTTTAAATGAAAGTCTGTCTTCTGTTAATATTAACTTCACTTTCAAAATCTTTCCGATGGGGCAGCTAGGTTACACAGTGGTTAGAGCACCAGCCCTGAAGTCAGAAGGGCTTGAGTTCAAATGTGACCTCAGACACTTAACACTTCTTAGCTGTGTGACCCTGGGCAAGTCACTTAACCCCAATTGGCTCAGAAAAAAAAGGCCATCTTTCAAGATGTAGTTCATACTGCTAAAGCCATCCATATAACCCCAATTACTGTTGCTATCTCTCTCTTGCTACTTTATGCTTATTTTTTACTTACTCTGTACAGAATTATTTGTGTGCATGTTGTCACCCTTTTGGTTACTTGGAAACTCTTTGAAATCAAAGATTGTTTATTTATTTATTTTATTTGCCTTTCTCTAACCATTACCTCTATGAAAATGGCTCCAAGCAAGCAACTTTTGCTGGAATAAATTCATCTATCAGTTTACAGTCATTCTTTAGAATCCTGAGAAATTAATTAGAAGTGAATTCTCTTTAAAAAGTAATGAATTCCTTGAAATATTTATTTATTTTATAATCATTATAATTATTTTCTATTTTCAAGCATATTACCAATGGTGACATTTCAAAAACTTAAGATGCCCTTTCCCTCTCCTACTTAATCATAAATGTTACCTAGTCTTACTCATATAGCCCTATTATGGTCATTATTTTGCAAAAGGTTTTTTTTTTCCTTGTCAAAAATTTAGATAATGGAAATTGCAGATTCATCTTATTTTCATCCTGTCTTTGTGCATTTTCTGTATTTCTGGGGCTTCACCAACAAATGGATGGTGCTTAAATTGAAACTGACTAGAGTGGATTCGTGACAAATGTTGGGTACCAATCTAGCTCCATTGATGTGATGTGAACTGTTTCTTAAGAACTCTGGGTTTCACTTACAAAATAATTGGAATTTCATCTGTTCATGGACATCTGAATAACCTCTCAAAGTAGAAAATTGTCCTGAAGGATAATCCTTATGTAGCTGTTTGAGGTTCTACCTTTACTGAGAATTATTCTGTCCTTTGGTAATGTATGGAGATAGCATGCAAACTTGCCATCCATAAGAAATAAATATCATTCTACTTGGATCTCAATTTGAATTGATACTTAGAATTTAAACATTTTTTAAATCTTCTT
This sequence comes from Myrmecobius fasciatus, assembly GCA_023553655.1. Classification (NCBI taxonomy): domain Eukaryota; kingdom Metazoa; phylum Chordata; class Mammalia; order Dasyuromorphia; family Myrmecobiidae; genus Myrmecobius; species Myrmecobius fasciatus. The sequence goes on along the minus strand of JAJPUD010004561.1, from coordinate 70,936 downwards.
GCAGTTTCACTCTTCTACCCTTATTTCCCAGCTTTCATAAAAAGTGATTCACTATTTTCTACAGGAAAGAAACATTTACATACAATCTTCAAGCTTTCAAGGAGATCACAAAGTCTGTTTCTATTAATGCAAAAGAAAAAAATCACAACACACAAAAGAGCATTCAACCTAGAAATGTCAGGCACCATTACTTTCTGTATAGTATGAAAATGCTGCATCTGTTGATGTCAAAGATGGGCAATATGTCTATCTCGAGATGAGCAGTGATGTTTGTGGTATGCTTCACCAGACGCTGTGGCAGGCCTCAAATAAAAATTGTTTTCATAACTGGCCAGAATAAGTGCCTGTGAAAATCCTGTGCAAAACCAAACCAAAACTAGTTAAAGTTATTTTTGTGACACAAAATCATCTGTGAATTTGCTGAAAAAGGACACTCATCAACTTGGCGTAATCATATGAGAAGGTATTCTACAAGGAACTAGCCACAGATGGGGTGGGATTTAAATTTTAGTTATGCCAAGTTGCATGGTGATATGTCATTTTGCAGCCTCGTAGGAAAGTGTGTGAGGGTATACAGACATGAATACACATGTATACATACACATACTTCTTTTTTGCACATTGGCAGGAGTATCTGTATCACTCCAGAATAATGCTATTTCAGACACATTTCTAAATCAGTTGTGCTGCTAGTGATTCAATATTGAACACTACAGTTAAAAAAGGCAAAAAGGGTTCAATTTAAAAGAACTCATTTAAAAAATTTTAAAGGACAGTTAAGTTGACTTTCAGTACAGTCACCTTTTTTCAGATTAAGTTTTTGTTCTAGAAACTGGTTTTAGGTTCAGCTATTACTTTCACCTGAAAATAAAAGCAAATAGGAGTAGGACTAACATATCATCAACCTCATTGTGTATCAAAGAGTTTAAATATGAGATTTTATCATCCTAGGATAAAAATTAAATTTATTACCTGAGAGATGAACTTGGCTTTGAGTTTTTAGTTAAGTCAAAGATTCTCACTCTTCTTTTATGTCTTGATCTCTTTGACTGAATGTTTTTAAATAAAATAAAATAAATAATATTACAAAGGAAACCAATTGTACTGAAATGCAGTTATAAAATATATTAAAAACACATTCATGAATTTCAAGTTAAGAAACTTTGAGCTAAGTAAAGGATTAATGCTTGGCCCCCAACAGATTATTCACTTTTCTGCTTGGTTGGTCTACAGAGTTTATAAAGTTTCTATACTAGCTTGTATTTATTTATTTTTACTTGTTGTATTTATTGATAGGCTCTTCTGTAAAAATAATTCTCATATTTTTACTTCTGATAAAATGTCCTTATTATATATATGGAAAGGCAGATTAAAAGGAATCTTCTCCAGCTGACTCACGGATAATATGATCCCAAGCAAGCAGAATTGTGAGTAACTAACAGAATCTTTTTGAAGATCATATTTCATTCACATTTCTGCCCCTTAAGAAGTTATAATAAACACTGATCACCATACAATGATGATGGAAAAAAATATTTCAAAGCAAGAAGGAAGCCTTTTTTGTGACTATAGATGACAAAAGACAGTGCATGATAATTGTTCTACCAAAAGTTAACCTGAAGTTCATTTATCAAGGTCCTAAACAGAACTGGATGAAAAGGGAGCCACTTCTATGAGAAATGAATTTATATTTAATAGTCATAAAAAAGAGATAGAATGTAGAATCTCAAACTTGCAAGGGATTGAGATTCAGTTAGTAAACATCCTTTATTTCATCACTTGGGCTAAATTCATTGCTGTGTTCCAGTCTCCTCTATCATGCTCAAAGAAATCTCTTCATGCTAGAAACTTAGATAAACCCTGGAATTCATATATTGCAAGTACCTTTCAACCCTGAGGCCTCTTTCTCTGATTGTATGGTTCTTCCCATAACTTCTCATTCCTCTCCCAGATGCACTACACATTTTCACTACCTGACTCCCTATCCTGATATCTTGTCTCCTTTCCCATCCTCTTTCAGTTTCTTTTCATGCTCCTTGTATTTTCCCATTAGAATGTCAACTTTTTGAGGACAAGGTATTTTATTGAATAATGATTGGAGAGAAAGGATAGAGAAAAATACAGGATATTTAGGGGCAAAACCAGATATGGAAAAAATGTATGAACATCAATTTTGATAACCATATTGATTATGAAAAGCCTTTGCTCTCCCCAGGGATACTGTAAGTTGGAACCAGAGACTTGGACTATGGAAGGAGATGGAAAGAACTATAAACCCATATATTTTTTGTAGCTTTATGACTCTAAAGAAAGAACCTGCTGGCTAAAAAGGAAGAATTACAATGGGAAGCATCTGAAAGAAACTATTTAATGGTTAAAATTTTACCAACCTAGCTAAGCTATATCAAGTTTTATTTGTGTTTTACCATAATTGTACTTCATTTGTACTCTCAAATAATGTGCATTTCACACCAGAAAAATTTTGCTTATGTTGTAGAACAAGTCATATATGCTAAACTATGGTAGACAGAGTAGAATGTTAGAATACTTCTAGTAAATAAAATAAAATGGAACAAAAAAATAAGGCAGAAAAGTACAATATTTGAAGGGGGGATCTCTTCTTACTTTTGCCCTTTGATGTTGTCATGGAAACCTTTATCACCTATGACTTGGACTATTTATAGATTTGAATATGACTACTCTAACCTCAAATTAGTCTCACCACAAGTAGGCACTATAGATATTATCTAATCTTTCTGGGTCTTTAAATGAAAACCTTAAAGTCAGCTGATTGTCACTCACTAGTTCTGTTCTCTAGACTTTTAGAAATATTTGTGAGAACAAAAGAGAAATATTTGTGATAACTAATTAATTTACTGCTTATGTTCTGTCCCCTCACCAAACATTTTCTTTATTCCCTCTAAGCTGTTGCTCAATATCTTCTGCATAAAATATCATTACTGTAGTAAATAGTGTAATGAAATTAAATAAAAAGCAAATAAATGTAAAAACATTCATATATAACTGAGATTATACAATCTATTAAATCACAAGTTTAACCTCTGAGATAAGAAAATAAGTCAGTTTAACATCTATTCTTTTTGTTGAAACATGGCCTACCAATAACAACAGCATTCTTAATCAGAATAAGAGTCATAGAACTAGATGAGAAATTGAATCAATGTATTTAGTGTGAAGTTAAGTGGTATCTTAATTGTTCTTCATTATTGTCCAGCATTCTTTCTTCATTCCATGTCCTTCATTACTTGCATGATTACTTTCCAACCTTTATATTATGATTCTCAGACTGGGTAGCAAATACCAGATGCAAGAGGTTATAATGTTCTTTGAAGGCACTGAACCTAAGGCTTTGTTGACAGGTCAATTCTTCTGATTTTTGACTGACGGTCCAGTCAAAACACCAATGATATCAAGCAAACAAATTAAGAATGTGATCCTTTGATAGAAGGAATGGTCATAGACTAGGAGGGAGTCTCATAAAGACATAGCCTGACTATAAAAAGACATTTAATCCATTTCATAAAGAACGAGCAGATATACATATATGAAATGTTGGATTTTATCTCCTTCCAATTAGTATATCTCTGAAGATACAACAGAAAAATACATAAAATTCCCTGAATACAGATGAATTTTGTCCAGGCAACTATTATAAAATCAGTTTTTAGGAGTCCAATTTAAACTGAGGCAGACCATAATTATCTGGTATAGTGAAATATGAATCTTAGACTTGTCATGATCTTTAATCTTATTTATTTCAATTTTCTTCTTTATCAGCCTATTTCAGCAAAATCTCATTCTCATACTTACCTTGAAAATATAAAAATTACATTTATACTGGGAATTCTGTAAGATGTTTCACAGACATTACTATTAACTATATTTATTTTGCCAACTAAACTGCCAGAGTTTTCAGGTATATATAGATACCTGCGATTTGTCACAAACACATCTGATGAATATAATTGCCAGCATGACCAAAAGTCATCTCATAAAAGGATTTTTTATAGCTGTGAAATTCATTCTCTTCAACTGAATTATGGATTTTCATTTTTAATACTCTTTTTTTTTTAGTTCTCACAACACAATCTTGATCAACCAAGCAGTATCATTGTTTTATAGATGAGATAAGTACATGAACTGGTAGAGTGAAATAGGAGGATAGCTGGTTAAGTTACTAAATTAAGGACTGAATTAGATTTCATTTTTAGGAAGTACAAATATTCACAGATTACTTTAAAATCATCTAATCCAACTAATACATTTGCAGCTTGGTATAACAGATATAGTATCAGATTCGAAGTAAGAAAAACCTAAATTCAAATAGCATCTCCTATAGATACTACCTAAGAGATGATGAGCAAGTCACTTTTCTCTCTGTTTCAGCTTTCTTCCTTGAAAATGGGGCAATCCCTACATTGCTTACTTTACTATTGTGAAATCCAGGTGAGATTATATGTGTAAAGTGCTTTGCAATTTTAAAGTACTATATAAATTCACTTAAATTAATAAAGAATTTAGTAAGTGCCTACATGCACTAGACACTGTGGAAATTAAGGGGAAGGAAAGAAGGATAAAGGGAAGGAAGGAGGGAGGCAATGAGAAATTGAAAATAGGAAGAAAGGAAGGAGGGAGGGGGAAAAGAAAGGAAAGAGGAAGAGAGAAAGGAACAGAAAAAAGGAAGAGGAAAGAAAGAACAGAGAAAGAAGGAAGAAGAAAAGGAGGAAAGGAGGAAAGGAGGAAAGAAGGAAGAAAATTCTCAAGGAGAAACAACATATATACATGAAACTTGTAACTTCTCTTATAATAATTAGCTAATTTTAAGCCTAAAAATATATGCTGGCCCACTAAGTAAGGTCCATATGTTTCCCTCCTCTGGCTTTATAACTTTGTGAGTCCAATCTAATATATTCTGACCACCAAATTATAAAAATCCCTAATATTTAGGCAAAAATTGGGCTCTCTATCTATCTTTATATTTCTATCTACCTCAAAAGTAACAATTCACCTTCTTATGGTTGGGGCAAATATTGGAATCAGACTGTATTACAATGTCCATGTATGAAGTTACCAGGAGGGGTTATTGGGAAAAGAGCAGAGCCTTTCTCAGGGCTTATCTTCATCCTTCAGCACATGTATATGCTGATGGTGTTAGCTCCAGAAACTTGTAGAGCCACAGACTCTTTGAGAGCTCCCTTTGCAGCTACAGCTGAATCATGTCTTCTCTTTTTTCCTTTTATTGATTCTCCTGGGACTAGTATCAATTTATGAATCAGTTCTGTATAACCATTTCTTCTCTTTCTCTTTCCCCTTTGCTTCTAGTCCATATTTTTAGTTCTGAAATAAATCTTTACTTTTATACCAATTCCTTATGACCAAGTCTCTCATGCAGTACATTGGATTAATTCTCATACTGAATTCTAATGGAATAATTCAATCGATATGTTCTTAACTAACAAAAATACCTTTCTAATCCATTCAATTCAGTCTTCAATGTAGTAAACTTAGCCAGCTATCCTACCATTTCAATCCATTAGTTCATATATTTCTCTTTATATTTGCAAAACAATAAGTTATATTGACTGGTCAATCAAGTTATGATGCAAGAATTTTATTAAACAAATTAAACAAAACATCTCTCAGATGTAATGTCATTTAGATATCTCAGTAGTGAGGTAAGCATTGCAGAAATGATTCCCAATTTCAAGATGAGAAAATGGAGACTGAGAAAGGAGAAATGATTTGTCCATAATCACACGACTAATTCCAGTTTTCCCGACTCAAAGCCCACTGCTCTATCTGTTATATCCAACTGCAAATGCATTGGTGGGATAAAATGATTTTAAGGTCTCTTCAATCCTAAAATTTGTAAATCTTCATGCTTCTTAAAAACAAAATCCAGTTCAATCCTTCATTAACAAAGTCCTTAATGTAAGAAATGTGTCGTTGTTAGACAGAACCTTTCTTGACTGAGGCCTCATTCTTACACAAAGAAAAATAAATACAAAATATATGCAATGTAAACATGAGGTTAGGGATGAAGGATAACCTTTCTTAGAAAGTGATGCTTGATAATTTGGAACTATGCCCAAAGAGCTATAAAACTCTACATACCCTTTATTTCAGTGGTGTCTCTACTGGGTCTGTATCCCAAAAAGATCATAAAAGAGAAAAGAATCCACATGTGCAAAAATGTTTGTAGAAGTTCTTTTTGTGGTAGCAATGGACTGAAAACTGAGTGGATAGCCATAAGTTGGGGAGTGACTGGATAAATTATGGTATATCAATATTATGGAATATTATTGCTCATTATGAAATGATGAGCAGGCTGATTTCAGAAAAGTTTTTTTTTTGTACACAGCCACAACAAGATTATGTGATGATTAACTGATGGACTTGGCTCTTTTCAGCAATGAAGTTATACAAGGAAATTTCAATAGACTTGTGTTGGAAAGAACCATCTGCATAGAGACTATGAAGACTGAATTGCATCCCAGCAGAGTATTGTCACCTTTTTTGTTGTTTGCTTGCTTGTTTTTTTCCTATCTCAGTTTTCCCCCTTTTGATCTGATTTGTCATGTGCAGCATGATAAATGTGGAAACATACTTAGAAAAATTGCACATTTAACCTATATTGGATTATTTGGTGTCCAGGGGAGAAGGGAGAAATGGAGAGAGGAAGAAAAAAATGGAACAGAAGGTTTTACAAGGGTGGATGTTGAAAACTATATTTGCATATATTTTGAAAAATAAAATGCTATTATTATTTTTTAAAAGTGATGTTTCAGCTGAACTTCATTAAAAATGTCATTATTATTTACAAGATGAATAAAGTGACCCCCAAATCACATGGAAAGTGACTTGCTCAGGGTCATGAAATATGTCAGCAGAAGAGCAGGAAATAGAATCCATGATTCATTGTTCTGGGGGTAGCTAAGTGGATGTGGGGACAGAATCCTAAGTCTAAAGTTAGGAAAACTTATCTTCCTGAATTCAAATCGAGCCTCAAATACTTACTAGCTTTGAGACTCTGGTCAAATCCCTTAATCCTGTTTGCCTCAGTTTCCTAATATGAAAAATGAACTAAGAAAACTTCAAATGGTGTCATTAAAAGTCATATATAACTACAATTATTCTTCAATTATAACAAGCTCATTCAGCAGATAAACCTCAGAGCAAAAATTGGTAATAGGAGTCTTAAAAATGCACAACATAAAATGGAAGACAGCGTATCAAATTTTTTTTTCAGTCTCCTTGGTTTGCTTGCTATGTCTGATGAGCTTTTAAATAGTTATTATGAATGCCATTAGCTCATTTGCTTATATGTCTAAATTTAATTTTCTTATTTTCTCAGGGATGAGTAGAGCTATTTAGGAACACCTGTGAGCATAGGAGTAGAAAACTCTAAAAATCATGAGCCCACTTTCCTCGCTAAATAATTCTAATACTGAGTCAGAGAGAGAGAAAACCAAATTTTGCAGGTGTATTTCTTCCTCTCTGATCAGTTCACTTTGTTGTTTTTCTATTTTTATGCTATCTTGAACAGTGTATAATTAGCCTCTTTAGCAGTACTAAAACTATTTTAAAATATTTCATGAGTTGCTATCAGTATTGACGGATATGACTCTCTGATTCGTTCCTAAGGAATACACCAAAACCACTTTGTCATTACTTAAAATGACAGAGCCTATAGAGCCTGTTGGCCTGGAAAGGAAAGCCATCCTGTGGAAAGGAGAACAGTTTAATAAATACTCAGATATGAGGGACAGCACAGCACAGGAGAGAGGAAAGAATTTAGAATCAGATGAAAAAAAATGTATGATGGATCCTCATTTTATTTCTTTGTTCATTATTTGCCTCATCTACAAATGTTAGGGATTGTAAGAAGTTCCTTTCAATTCACGATCCTGTAATCATCCCATTGTTCTGAAAGTTACTGCTGGTGTCAAGCATGTTATATTCTCTCTTAAGAGAATCAGGAAGGATAAGAGATATATTACATTGTGAATAATTGAAGGAATTACAACTACATAGGATGGAGAAGGAAAAATGCCACTGGAAGAATCAAATCATCAAACTTGATGTTCTCATGACAAATATAAATATATGCATATATACATACAAAGTATATACATATATATGCACATCCAACTTCCATTTATATTTATGTCTGTTATTTTTATTTCTCTATTTTTCTGTTACATTTTTAATTGAACTAGAAATTCCCTTAAAATATGGTTTAAAATCTTCATTAAGCATTAAAAAATTATAAGAAATCCCTTTTTTCCTACAAAGCTCAGTTCAAACGCTTTCTCCTTTTCCTGATTTCCCCACCAGTAATGATTTTTCTCTGAAATTACTTTGGATCTATTTTTGTACACATTTTGTATATGTAGATGTCATTCCCGATAGAAACTCTGTTTCTTAAGGAAAAGGAATGCATCATTTTTGTCTTCCTGTTCCTAAAGCCTGACAAAGAATCAGGCACATAGGAGATCCTTAACAAATGCTTGTTCATTGAATGATTCAACATCCTCTTTAAATGAATTAATGAAAAAAGAGGGATTATGCTACTTTATTTTAAGAAGCCTCACAGTATCATTCCCTCTAGGTTCATTCTCTGAACCACACCCCCAGTCACACTTATGGCTTGAGTCATCAAAGAACAGTTGCTTATTTCTCCTTTCAGGATTCTAAGGGTAACTGAGGGGTTGTTATTAATAATACTATTATTTAGTAGCCATCACTTATGTGCTCACCATTTATTGTCAGCAAAACAGTATTATTTAACTTTCACAAGGGGGTATGTATTAATGTAATAAAATAAGAACACTTGGTAAAGAAATATCTCTTGGGGGGGGGAAGGGGGGCCAAGATGGTGGAATATAGACACGACTCTCTTTGAGCTCCTCTGATCTTCCCTCAAACCAAGAACAAATTAAACCTCTGAACTGATTCTGGAGTGAAAGCTCCCTCAAATACTTGGAGTACAACACATTTCCATCAAAAATTACCTTGGAAGAACTCCAGAGCAGGTCTGTTTTGGACAGTCAGGGGATCAAGCCACTTGCTGTGCTCAGGTGGCAGCATGCAACCGGGGGTGGGAGACCGGGACTGGATTGGAGGGAGACAAATTCTAAGCACCTGGAAGTCCTTGGGAGATGCTTGGGCTGCTTTGCTCTGCTTGCAGGCAGGTACTTTGCCAAATATGCCTTTGGTCAAAGGTGGATTGAGAACAACTGAGAACACGGACCTAGCCCAACCAGCCCCACACCAGAAGTCAACTACGCAAACTGCCACAGGGCAAATTGAAGCAGCTGTGTGTCCCCTGCTTTAAATAGACCTCAAGCTCTAAAAAATGAGTAAGAAACAGAAGAGAATTCTCAGCATAGACAGCTTTTATGAAGAGAAAGAAGAGGAGACCTCACATCTTAAGGTTCCTAAAGGGAAAGCAACGCCAGAGGAAGCCACAAAGGAAGACATGAGCTGGTCCCCATTTCACAAGGCTTTCCTGGAAGATTGCATAAAGAATCTCAAAAGAGAGTTAGAAGAAAAATGGGGAGATGAATTGCGATCAGTGCAAGAAGGATATAATGCCCTGCAAAGAGAAATGAAAAAAGGCACCAATTCACTGAAAAACAAAATTGGTGAAATGGAAAAAGACACCAACTCACTGGTAAACAAAATTAGCTAAATGGAAAAAGACAACAATTCACTGAAAAACAAAATTGGTAAAATGGAAAAAGAATGCAATGAACAAAAAAATTCAATTGGCCAGTTACAAAAGGAGCTAAAAAAAGGTAAATGAAGAAAATAATACTTTAAAAATTAAATTTGAACAAATGGAAATGAATGATTCAATAAGACTTCAAGAATCAGTAAAACAAAAAAAATGAAAAAATAGAAGAAAATATGAAATATCTCCTAGAAAAAACAACTGACTTGGAAAACAGATCTAGGAGAGACAATCTAAGGATTATTGGACTCCCTGAAAGACACGATGAAAAAAAGAACCTACATGTTATCTTCCAGGGAATCATGAAAGAAAACTGCCCTGATGTTTTAGAATCAGAAGGCAAAATCACCATCAAAAGAATTCACCAATCCCTCCTGAACGAGACCCCAAAATTGAATCCCCAAGGAATATTGTGACCAAATTTCAGAACTATCGCACCAAGGAAAAGATATTGCAAGCAGCTAGAAAGAAACAATTCAAATACCAAGGAACTGTAATTAGAATCACACAAGATCTGTCAGCTTCCACATTAAAGGATCAAAGGGCCTGGAATCAGATATGCTGAAAGGCAAACGAACTTGAATTACAGCCAAGAATAAGCTATCCAGCTAGAATGAGCATTATCTTCCATGGAAGAAGATGGTCATTCAATGATATAGGTGAATTTCACCTATTTCTAATGAAAAGACAAGATCTGAACAAAAAATTTAACCTCCAAACACAGAACTCAAGAGAAGCATAAAAAGGAAAGGACTCTTGAGAACTTTATTTCTACTATGGGTATACTCAAAGAATGAAGGTATAATCTGATTTTACTTTGATAATAATGGGAAAGAAATTAGAAGTGGAAGGGCTATCATACTTGAAAAACAGGGGAAAGAAAGTTAAATAAAGTTTAAAAAAAGGAGGTAAAAATAAGGTAAAATCTCATGAAGAAGCATAGAAAAACTAATATAATTGAGGGAAAGAAGGGAGGGAGATGAGCATTGTGTGAATCTTACTCTAAAAGAGTATTTCAGACACATTTGGTTTCACAGAAAAACTTGTCCCTGCTTATAAGGAAGTAGGAGGGAAAGGAGAAAAAGAAAGGGATAGACTAATCGAAGGGAAAATAGAAGAATTAGGGGAAATAAGTAAAAAAGAGGAAAGGATTCTAAAGGGGGGAGGACTATTAGAGGGAGGTGGTCATCAAAAAAAAATACTGATGAGGGGGGAAGGATGAAAGGGGAAAGGGAAGAGAAAAACATAACTTGGGTAAATAAGATGGCAGGAAATACAGATTTACTTATTTTAACTGTGAATGTGAATGGGATTAAACTCTCCCATAAAACAGAAACAGATAGCAGACTGGATTAAAAGCCAGAATCCTACAATATGTTGTTTACAAGAAACACATCTAAAACATAGAGATACATACAGAGTGAAGGTAAAAGGCTGAAGCAGAATCTTCTCTGCTTCAGGTGAACAAAAAAAAGGAGTAGCAATCCTTATTTCAGATCAAGTAAAAGCAAAAATAGATCTAATTAAAAGAGATAAGGAAGGAAACTATATTTTACTAAAGGGTACCATAGATAATGAAGCAGTATCAATACTAAACATATATGCGCCAAGTGGTATAGCATCCAAATTCCTAGAGGAGAAACTAACAGAGATGCAAGAAGAAATAGACAGCAAAACTATACTAGTGGGGGATCTCAACTTTGTTCTCTCAGAATTAGATAAATCAAACCACAAAATAAATAAGAAAGAAATTAGGAAGGTAAACAAAATGTTAGAAAAGTTAGGTATGATAGATCTTTGGAGGAAATTAAATGGCGAGAGAAGGGAGTTTACTTTTTTCTCTGCAGTTCATGGAACTTATATAAAAATTGATCATGTGTTAGGGCATAAAAACCTCAAAATAAAATGCAGAAAGGCAGAAATTAGTAAATGCATCCCTTTCAGATCATAAGGCCAGGAAAAAATAGACCAAAAGTTAATTGGAAATTAAATAATCTAATTTTAAAGAATGAATGGGTCAAAGAGCAAATCATAGACACAATCAATAATTTCATCCAGGAGAATGACAATAATGAGACAACATACCAAAATTTGTGGGATACGGCCAAAGCAGTTATAAGGTGTAATTTTATATCTCTAGATGCTTACTAGCATAAAATAGAGAAAGACGAGATCGATGAAAGGGGCTTACAATTTAAAAAAAAACTAGAAAAAGAGCAAATTAAAAATGATCAATTAAATACCAAATTGGAAAATCTGAAAATAAAAGGGGAGATTAATAAAATTGAAAATAAGAAAACTAATGAATTAATAAAGAAAACTAAGAGTTGGTTTTATGAAAAAACCAACAAAATAGATAAGCCTTTAATTAATTTGATTAGAAAAAGGAAAGAGGAAAATCAAATTGTTAGTCTCAAAAATGATAATGGAGAACTTTCCTCAAATGAAGTGGAAATCAGAGTAATAATTAGGAATTACTTTGCCCAACTTCATGCCAATAAATTTGATAATCTAAATGAAATGGAGGAATATCTACAAAAATATAGATTGCCCAGGTTAACAGAAGAGGAAATAAATTATTTAAATAGCCCCATTTTAGTAAAAGAAATAGAACAAGCTATTAATCAACTCCCTAAGAAAAAATCTCCAGGGCCAGATGGATTTACATCTGAATTCTACCAAACATTCAAAGAACAATTAATTCCAATACTATATAAACTATTTGGAAAAATAGGGAAAGAAGGTACACTACCAAATTCCTTCTATGATACAGATATGGTGCTGATAGCTAAACCAGGTAGGGTGAAAACTGAGAAGGAAAACTATAGACCAATTTCTCTAATGAATATTGATGCAAAAATTTTAAATAAGAAATTAGCAATGAGATTACAGAAAGTCATCCCTAGGATAATATACTATGACCAACTAGGATTTATACTAGGAATGCAGGGCTGGTTCAATTTTAGGAAAACTCTCAGCATAATCAATTATATTGATAACCAAACTAACAAAAATCATATGATTATCTCAATAGATGCAAAAAAGGCATTTGATAAAATCCAACATGCATTCCTATTAAAACACTAGAGAGTATAGGAATAAATGGGCTTTTCCTTAAAATGATTAGTAGCATCTACTTAAAACCATCAGCAAGCATCATATGTAATGGAGACAAACTAAAACTATTTCCAATAAGATCAGGAGTGAAACAAGGCTGCCCATTGTCACCATTACTATTTAATATTGTATTAGAAATGTTAGCTTTGGCGGTAAGAGAAGAAAAAGAGATTAAAGGAATTAGAATAGGTAATGAGGAAACCAAGTTATCACTCTTTGCAGATGATATGATGGTATACTTAGAGAACCCTAGAAACTCAACTAAAAAACTACTAGAAACAATTCACAATTTTAGCAAAGTTGCAGGATACAAATTAAATCCACATAAATCAGCAGCATTTTAACATATTACCAACAAAGTTCAGCAGCATGATATACAAAAAGAAATTCTATTTAAAATAACTGTTGATAGTATAAAATATTTGGAAATCTATCTGCCAAGGAAAATTCAGGAACTATATGAACTAAACTACAAACCCTTTCCACACAAATAAATTCATACACAGTCAATTGGAAAAACATCAAGTGCTCATGGGTAGGCTGAGTGAATATAATGAAAATGACAATACTACCCAAACTAATTTACTTATTTAGTGCCATAACAGTCAAACTCCCAAGAAATTATTTTACAGATCTGAAGAACAAAAGGTCAAGCATTTCAAGTGAATTCATAAAAAAAAAAAAAACGCCAATGAAGGTGGCATTGCTTTATCAGATCTAAAACTATATTATAAAGCAGTGGTCATCAAAACCATTTGGTACTGGCTAAGAAATAGAGTAGTCAATCAGTGGCATAGGATAGCATCACAGAACAAAATAGGCAATAACTCTAGCAATCTACTATTCGATAAACCCAAAGACCCCAGCTTTTGGGATAAGAACTCACCATTCAACAAAAACTGCTGCGAAAATTGGAAACTAGTGTGGAAGAAATTAGGGCTTGACCCACACCTAACAACACATACCAAGATAAGATCTAAATGGGTTCATGATTTAGACATAAAGAGTGATATTATAAGCAAATCAGAGGAACATAGTATAGTTTACCTCTCAGACCTGTGGAGATGGAATAAATTTATGTCCAAAGAAGAACTCGAACTCTTAATTGAACACCAGATAGATCATTTTGACTATATTAAGATAAAAAGTTTTTGTACAAACAAAACTAATGTAGACAAGATTAGGAGTGAAGCAACAAATTGGGAAATCATCTTTACATTTAAGGGTTCTGATAAAGGCCTCATTTCTTTCTTTTTTTTATTAAAGCTTTTTATTTGTATAACATATATATGGGTAGTTCCCCAGCATTGATCTTTACAAAGCTTTCCATTACAAATTTTACCCCCAGTCCCCTCCCCTCCCCTAGATGGCAGGAAGTCCACTACATGTTAATAATGTTGAAATGCTTGACAAGTTATGCAAGAAAGATCCTATCTACAAGAAAAAACGAAAATCAGAGAAAGGCAACACAATGCAAGCAAATGTCAATAGAGATCATGAAAATGTTACATTGTGGTCCATATTTCATATCCCTCTCTCAGGGTGTATATGGTTTTCTTCAGTGAACAATTGGAACTGGTTTGAGACAATTCTTTGTTGCAGAGAGCCATGTCCATCAGAATTGATCATCATGTAATACTGTTGTTGCTGTGTATGATGATCTCCTGGTTCTGCTCGTTTCACCCAGCATCAGTTCATGTAAGTCTCTCCAGGCCTCTCTGAAATCGTCCTGCTGGTCATTTCTTATAGAACAATAATATTCCATAACATTCATATACCATAATTTATTCAGCCATTCTCCAATTGATGGGCATCCCTTCAGTTTCCAGTTTCTAGCCACTACAAAAAGGGCTGCCACAAACATTTTTGCACATGTGGGTCCCTTTCCCTCCTCTAAGATCTCTTTGGGATATAGGCCCAGTAGAAACACTGCTGGGTCAAAGGGTATGCACAGTTTGACAACTTTTTGAGCATAGCTCCAAATTGCTCTCCAGAATGGTTGTATCCCTTTACAATTCCACCAACAATGTATCAGTGTCCCAGTTTTCCCACATCTCCACCAACATTCATCGTTATCTTTTCCTGTCATTTTAGCCAATCTGACAGGTGTGTAGTGGTACCGCAGAGTTGTCTTAATTTGCATTTCTCTGATCAATAGTGATTTGGAGCACGTTTTCATATGACTAGAATTAGTTTTAATTTCATCATCTGAAAATTGTCTGTTCATATCCCTTGACCATTTATCGATTGGAGAATGGCTTGTACCTCTCAGACCTGTGGAGATGGAATAAATTTATGTCCAAAGAAGATCTGAAACTCTTAATTGAACACCAGATAGATAATTTTGATTATATTAAGTTAAAAAGTTTCTATACAAACAAAACTAAAGCAGACAAGATTAGGAGGGAAGTATCAAGTTGGGAAATCATCTTTACATTTAATGGTTCTGATAAAGGCCTCATTTCTAAAATATATAGAGAAATGTCTCATATTTATAAGAATTCAAGCCACTCTTCAATCGATAAATGGTCAAGGCATATGAAAAGATAATTTTCAGATTATGAAATTAAAACCATCTCTAGTCATATGAAAAGGTGCTCCAAATCACTATTGATCAGAGAAATGCAAATTAAGACAACTCTGAGGTACCACTACACATCTGTCAGATTGGCTAAAATGACAGGAAATGATAACGATGAATGTTGGTTGGGATGTGGGAAAACTGGG
The DNA here is from genome assembly GCA_023553655.1 of Myrmecobius fasciatus. NCBI lineage: Eukaryota > Metazoa > Chordata > Mammalia > Dasyuromorphia > Myrmecobiidae > Myrmecobius > Myrmecobius fasciatus. Next base: position 55,335 of record JAJPUD010004561.1, on the reverse strand, counting down.
ACACTGGAAATGGGACCCTGGAACTGTGAACAGATCCAACCATTCTGGAGAGCTATTTGGAACTATGCTCAAAAAGTTATCAAACTGTGTATCCTTTGACCCAAAAGTGTTTCTATTGGGCTTATATCCCAAAGATATCTTAAAGAAAGGAAAGGGCCCCACATGTGCAAGAATGTTTGTGGCAGCCCTTTTTGTAGTGGCTGGAAACTGGAAACTGAAGGGATGCCCATCAATTGGAGAATGGCTGAATAAATTATGGTATATGAATGTTATGGAATATTATTGTTCTATAAGAAATGACCAGCAGGATGATTTTGGAGAGGCCTGGAGAGAGTTGCATGGACTGATGCTGAGTGAAATGAGCAGAACCAAGAGATCATTATACACGGCAACAACAATACTATATGATGATCAATTCTGATGGACATGGCTCTCTTCAACAATGAAATGGTTCAAACCAGTTCCAATTGTTCAGTGAAGAAAGTCATATACACCCAGAGAGAGGGATATGAAATGTGGACCACGACATAACATTTTCATGCTCTCTATTGATGTTTGCTTGCATTGTGTTTCCTTTCTCTGATTTTTTTTCTTGTAGATACGATTTTTCTTGCACAACAATGATAAGTGTGGAAATATGTATAAATATATTCGATTTGTCAAGTATTTTAACATATTTAACATGTAATAGATTTCCTGCCATCTAGGGGAGTGGTGGGGACTGGAGGGGGGATAACAGAAAGCTTTGTAAGGGTCAGTGTTGAAGAATTGCCCATACATATGTTTTGCAAATAAAAAGCTTTAATAAAGAAAAAAATAGCTTTTCACTCCCCCCAAAAAAAGTCTGGGGCACACTGTTCCACAAATACCTGCAGAGTCCAGGGCAAAGAGGGCTCAGACTTAAGAGAGTACATGAGGCAAAGGAGTAACTCATATCTCCTGGTTATTACAAGTTCTTTGTGGGGTATTCACAAAGCTCTCCCTCTGCTGGCCTTCAAAACCTAATGGTCTTGGAGAATGCTCTTTCCTCCAAGCTTCATCAGTCACCACTCTCTCTCTCAGCTCTGATGCAGACACTACCATCAGCCTATGCTATTATGGGGAGCCTGCTATCTACACAGATACATTAAGGTGGGATAAAGACTTTTTCCTTCCTCCCCATACCCCCACTTCAACTCTCTCCTCCTTGAAGCAATTATCTCTCAAAGTCTTTGTGAAGACTCTTCCCCTCTTTGGCTAGCTTAGTACTGAAATTTTCTGGTAAAATGACTTACCATTTTATCCAACTCCCACAGGGCATGACTGATTCTCTTCAGCCAACCACAAGACATTTCCATTGTGGTGCCATCTGCTTTCATTCAATTAATATCTACTTTACACTTATGATGGATTAATTCAAAAGGAATTATTTACATCTACTCCATACTTCTGACTGATTAATCCTTCAACTCAAATTGGCATTCATTTGATAACGGTATAAAGGCATAAAGCATTTTGTTAGAAATATTAAGTGGAGTTCACTTAGAATAGAATATAAAAAAATAACATAAATCTAGAAGCTACCTTGGAGGACATCTAGTCCAACATCCTCATTTTTACATATGAGAGATTCATGTTTAGAGGAGTTTAGTAATTTGCCCAACTTACAAAGGAGTCAAAGCTGGGATTTGAACTCAAGACTTTTTCTCCTAAATCCAAAACTCTTCCCACTCCCTTATGCTTCTTGAAAATAGGGCACATATAGGTAAAAGTTATAGGAGAGAGATTTCATTTCAATATAAAATGTTGGTTTCTAACATTTGGAGCTATTCTAAAACACAGGAAATATTTTGTGTAGTATCGAATTTTTCTCTATAAAAGATATTAAGTAGAGCCTACTAGACTACCCAGTTGGGGTAAACTATCTGAAATGAGTAAACCAAAGTGATCATTCACATAAATAGGCAGGGCAGAACATATGGTTTACATGCATAATAGTGAATGGGGGGTTAGTTGGCCTTAGGCCCAGTCAGAATGGAAGTTAGCAACTGTTGGACACATAAAAAGTATAAATCCTACATGTGTAAGAAATGGAAAGTACTAAAAACAAAACAAAATAAAATCCCTATGGATCACATGCAGTTCTAAGCAAAATTGTAGAATAGGAAATATGTCTTTAAAAAGGTTTTGGCTTTTTGTGGGGTTTTGTTTTGGTTAGATAGCTCCTCTAGCCTAATCACCTATATCACAATCCCTAGGCTGCAATGCTCTTATTTATTTTTTTTATTAAAACTTTTTATTTGCAAAACATATGTATGGGTAATTCTTCAACATTAACCCTTACAAAGCTTTCTGTTACAAATTTTCCCCCCTACTCCCCACTCCTCCCCTAGATGGCAGGATATCCACTACATGTAAATTATGTTAAAATACTTGACAAATCGAGTATATGTATACATACTTCCACACATCATTTTTGTGCAAGAAAAATCATATCTACAAGAAAGAAAAATCAGTGAAAGGAAGCACAATGCAAGCAAACATCGATAGAGAGCATGAAAATGTTATGTTGTGGTCCACATTTCACATCCCTGTCTCTGGGTATATATGGCTTTCTTCACTGAACAATTGGAACTGGTTTGAAACATTTCATTGTCGAAGAGAGGCATGTCCATAAGAATTGATCGTCGTATTGTTGTTGTTGTGTACATTGATCTCCTGGTTCTGCTCATTTCGCTCAGCATCAGTTCATGCAAGTCTCTCCAGGTCTCTCTAAAATCATAGCTCTTTTTTATCTTTGGAACAAATAATTGAAATTTTTTTTGAATTGGGAAAGAAGCACTACATTATCCTTTACAAGAAAGTTGATGGTCAGTTTTAGCATGCAGTAGGCTGTGGGGAATTTCTCATATTCATATTATGATATTACTAAAGGCTAGTTATTCCTATAAGAGATAGGGTGATAACTAACTTCCATTCCAAAGCACACCTGGGTTTAGTTGAGCAATTATTAGCTAACCTTGGTTAAGCCGTCTAGGCAACTCAGAGATTTTTAAGCTGCTGGATCAGTATAGATCTGCATTGGTAAAAAAAAAATCCTTGTGCTATCAAAATCATAAATTCAGACAAAAAAACAAAAACCATATTCCAGCACATAGCCTAATATCCACTCTTCTAATAATATAATTATAAATATTATTTTAATTAGATCTAATTCTGGGAAAGAATTAAATATTTTGGAAATAAAGCAAAAAAGCACTCATCTTTAAGACTGAAAATAACTCAGTACAACATAGAAGAGTAGAAAAAGCAATTTTCTTAGAATCAAATCACAAATGGGTTCATGTCTCAGTTCTGTTACCTTGAATAGGACAGTTCTTGTTTCTGAGCATATCTAAAATGAATCCAATATACTTGTCTTACATCACTAACAGAGTTGTGAAGAAGGAGCTTTACAAACTATAAAGTGCTATAGAAATGCGACTAGTTGTTACCTCATTTATATTTCTTCAACTATAAAGTTAGAAAGCCCCACTATTGGAGAACCTTCTTTCTTTAGAAGGTCAAAAACCATTCTAAAATTTCCCATCAAGCCACAGATTTGTGTTACAGATTTGTGTTACAAAATCACATTCCATTTACTCAGAGGAATGAGTAAAAATCACACTGAAGGTCATAAGATCTTTAATCAATTGACAAACTTCATCCCAACAAACACCTTACTTACTAGTTTTTAGCCCTTGAGGATAAAGCAGGAAAAACAATATGTGTATATACACATCCGTAGATCAGGGTTACCTCAACACTCAAATAAGATAACAGATATAATGCACTTTGCAAACTTTAAAGCATTCTATAAATACTTGTTTGTTGTTGTTTTGTTGTTATTGCTAAGCTTCAGTTTCCAGGTTTCCAATCTGGGGATGCCATCATTCCCTGTACCTTCTACAGGCTATAGTTTAAGTAATATTTGCAGAATCATACAGAGATATCCTGGTAAATGTTAGAACAATAAAGCTCTCCATGAAAATAAATCCATTACACACTTTTTATGTTTAATTTGCATTCTTAACACTTTTTAAAGACTAAGTGATCTATAATACAATGAATCAAGCTTTGTTTGGTATGATTGTCCTGAAATGCAATTGTTCATGCTAAAAAATTTAACTATGATCTCACAAGGATTAAAGCTGGCTCCAATACACTCCTGAAGTAGATGCAAATATATATAAAGTTAAAACAAGATATTGTGGGTGGAATAGGGAGGAAGGTGAAGACTTCAAATGCTTGGAAAATAGGGAATGGCTACATGGAAGGGGTGGCATTTAAATTAAGTTGTTGAGAAAACTAGGGATTCCAAGTAGTAGAAATAAGGAGAAAAAGCATTCTAGACATGGGGGGAAACCAGTACTAATTACATCAGATCTGAGTTGGAATGTCAGGTAATAAATAAAGTTATAGGTTCCCCACTTCTGAAGATATCTAAGGTCACTTCCTGTTGTTATTATATTTTATGAGTCAATTGCTCCAAAATAGATAAAAATTATATATTGCAGAATCCATATCAGTTTATAATCTTGTATATGTATATATCTGCCACCTTTTCATTCTGGCACCCTAAAACTACACTGAATGTAGCAGCTATTCAAAATCACAAGCCATATACTCAGAATGAATGTCACCCAGCCATCACAACAAAATGGCTTTTAGAGCAAATCTATCTTAGATTTGGTAAGCAGAAAGATGAAAGAAGTATGGGGAAAGGGGGGAAAGTACAAAGGCAGAAAGAAGTGGTAAAGAGAATCAATAAACTGATTTTATAAAAGTCAGTCATTAAAAAGCATTTTTAAAATTACAAATGGATTAAAATTTGCTATATATAATTTTATTTTAAAAATACATTATTGTATAAGTTTAATTCTTCAGGCCATCAAAATGGCCTGAAGTCAGCCTGATCTCTATCTTGCCATCAGGCCCAGATGACTCTGGAAGAGAAAGTGAGACTGGTCACATAGCACAATCCTCCCTCACTTAAATCCAATTTACTTGCATGTCTTGACATCACCTCCTTGATGCCAAGGTCCTCTTCAAGAACAAAGGACAAACAGCAACAACAATAGAAATGCACAAGGGCAGAATTTATATTATTTGATTCCCAAATTAGAATCAACCTAATTTTATAGTCTATAGTAATCTAAGTTACCTTTCCTTGCCCTATATTATTTAAAATCAGTCTTTGAGATTCTCATGGGTTTATTCCCTCTTTTGCCATATTTCAGCCAAAAACTCTATAAATTTCTTTCTGTGGACTTGCTGCCTTTCCTATGAATCATATTTTTTAAAGAAAATAACAGATTAGAGGTTCATTCCATTCTACAGTGAACTGGAGAGAACTATACCGAAGATTCAAAGTATTGCAGTTAAATAGCTCATTTTCATTTGTTTTATCTCTTTCCATTATTTTCCTGCTACCAATACATGGTATAGCTAGTAGATATTATCTATAGTTACTCCCTTTGTTCTTTCTTTGTGTAAATAAATAAATGAACAGTCATAAAAATAAACAAAAACAGACAAATTGTTTAATTATTGATTAAGAAAGACATTTTGGGGGTAGCTAGGTGGTGCAGTGGATAGAGCACCAGCCCTGAAGTCAGGAGGACCTGAGTTCAAATCTGCTCTCAGACACTTAACATTTGCTAGCTGTGTGACCCTGGGAAAGTCACTTAATCCCAATGGCCTCAGCAAAAAAAAAAAAAAAAAAAAAAGACATTCTGTGAGATGAGTTCCTTGGAATTTTCATAATATCAAATCATTTTTTTTAAGTTTACAATAAGGAAATCACTGAGGGAATACTTTTACCTCAAAGAGTATTGCCCACCTACTATGGTTTGCTAGTTAGAAATTTTTTTTCCTTAGTAGCACTAGGTACTGAATCAGTTAACCATTAAATTTTTCATATTCTGATTTACCATCTACCCTTAAGAACTGTTTCTTCTAAGATTGATTTTTATATTGTTTGACCAAAGAAAATTAGGAGTCTAGTGAATTCTTCATTTATTTTTGAGATGAAATATAACCTAAATTCTATATCTCTCCTCCCTACCCTAGATTTACAGTAAGTGAATAAAGGAACTTCAGATTAATTTTTCTTTGGGGGAAGGGGACAAAGGTATAGGGGAGATCTCAGTTTAAGCATAACTTTTTTTAAAGTGTGTTCAGCTTCTGATAAAGCTAGTACTGATTCTATTCAATAGAATGATTCACTTCATCTTTCTACATAGGAGAATAACCTGGTCCCAACAATAGCTGCAGATTTATATGAGAGAACATAAAGCAACAACAGAAAATGTATTCTTTTTGAACAACAAATGTCTATTCTTCAGAAAACAGCACTTTTCTAGATAAGAGTTACAGGACAATGCTTGCAAAATTGCCTTCTGTTCAAATCGTTGACAAACACATATGGAGCACTTACTACGTATAAGGTACGTTTTAGATCAAGTGAGGAGAAGTAAAAAGATGTACAAGTCTCAGTCCTCAAGTATCTTGTTATAATAGTAAAGATTAAACCAGGGTTGGATGAATTTTTGATTTAATAAAGCACTACACAATTATTTGAAGAATGGTGAAGTAATGGATGTAATACTGGACTTGGAGTTCAAGATTTAAGTTCTTAATTCAGCTATGAAAATCCAAATTCAAATTCTGCCTGAAATGCAGTCTAGGTGATCTTGGATTTAGATTTTGCAACAAGGAGACTAAATTCTATTACCTCTTGGATTCCTATTCTCTCTAACTCTACCATTTTATATAGAGATTAAATGCTGTGTCTAAGGACTAAGAGTTTATGTGAATTAAACAAGGAATTTGAATCCAGGGGTATCCCTGACTCTAAACCCAATGTTCTACCTATTACCTCCCACACCAGCAAACATATAAATATTTATAGTAAAAGATGAGGTATGATAAATGTCATAAGAAATATCTAAAGAATTTCAGAGGAAAAATAGATCCCACCCTTTGTGGAGAAACATGAAAAGTAGCAACTCTTAGATTGATTGCTCCTTACTTGGCTTAGAATAGGCTGATCCTTGTGGAAATAAAGAAATGACTGTGAAAATATAGAAATAGCAATGTGAGGAAAGCACCAAAAAAAAGAAATCTCTGACCTTGGAGACAGACCTGGATCAATGCCCAAGTCAACCACAAATTAGCTACTACTCTTCCTAGCTACACATCAACTTTCTCCTCTATGTAACAAGAATAATATATACCCTGTCTACTTCTCAGAGTTATTGTAGTGGTATGGTGATAGACAGAGTGACCTTAGGAGTTCTGAGATTGCAATAGGTTACACTGATTGTCTACACTAAGTCCAGTAGCAATAAACCAAACCTCTACAAACCACGGCCTTTCTATGAGGGGCAAACCAGCTCAAGTCATAAATGGACCAGGGCAAAACTCCAGTGAGATCAGGCAAATGAGTGGTTGATGTCATTTCCAGGCTATATAAGATAGAATGATGAGTCTCCAAAAGGAAAAAAAAATGTGAGAGATAATTTTTGGAAAAGCATTTTGCAATCTATAAAATGTAAATTCCAAAATGATCTTTATTCTTGGTTATACACATAGTACTTTATATATCCCTAATATCTATTATTTTATTATAATAATATTATTATTATATTATATATAATCATATATATGATAATTATTGTTATTTTACTTCATCATCATCTATTATTTTGAATTATAGCTATCTATCTTTATATGTGACATATTCCCCATTCTTAATTGTAAATTTCATGGGATCAGGGGTCAGATCTTATAGACACTTAGTTTCTCTTCAATCTCCTGCTCTGCTTAGAGCAATGTTCCTAAAATTATGCTACCAAGTTATAATCCCAATGAAGCAGAGATGACATATTTAGAAAGAAAATATCTAGTTACAACAAAGAAATGAAAAGAAGAAAGATAATGAACGGTAGCATTGCTATAAAGTGTGATCCAATCAAAGTCTTATGGCTCTAATCATCAGAGAGATATCTATTCATGCTTTCAATGATATGATTCTGATAAACCCACCTGAACATTCACATAAACTACATGGACAATGCACACATATCTGATGAGTGCATATTATTTCATCTATTAGAATGTAAGGACCTTGAGGACAGGGACTGTTTTTGCTTTTTCCCTGTATCCCCAATATTGATTGACCAATATTGACAATATTGACCAATTGATTGACTTCAGAGTACCCAGATCACTCCTTTTCAGAAAGCAATTAAATTCTTTTTCTAGCACCAACTATTCAGGAATTCTTTCCCTTTCCCTACTCTTTAGTACATTATTATTCATCTTTCAGGTACAAATGAGTGTTCTCCTCTGCCACTTTACATCATTTATACTTCTTTTTTGCTTTTCCAAATTGAAAGAAAACCCTTCCCAATGCTTTAAGAACTCTTTCTTATTTCTGAATCTGTGATCCTATGATCTTGTTCCTATTGATGGTACCACTATTCTTCCAGTCACTGAAGCTCAAATCTTGGAAGCATTTTTGATTTCTTCTTCATTCTCACACTCTACACTCAGTTTGTTGAGTGTAGGGACCAGGTCCTGGTGAGCATCTCTTCACAATCCTTCTTGACTGTCCCCTCTTTCTTTTGACCCTCTGTGTTACCATCTACATTAAAACCCTTATAACCTCTCTTCCAAACTATGACAGTAGTCTAAGCTATTCTCTGTCTCTAGTCTGTTTAGCTTCAGATAATTAAATAACTTAATTCAAACACTCTTATTAATACCTAACTATTGACATTTCTAACATTTTCAAAAATCTTTAATTACTTCTTGTACGTGGGAGTCACTGTGATATAATACAAAGAGCAACTGGATTTAAAATCAAGAGAGACCTACTTACCAGCTAAAAAAATATAGACTATTTGCTTTACTTCTTTGCAACTCAGTTTCTTCATTTGTAATATAGAACTGCCTACCTCCTGGGGGTAAGTATAACACTTTATAAAACTTTAAATGTCATAGAAAATTGAGCTATTGATATTATTGCCTATTGATCAAAGTACACACTCCCTAACATAACCTCAAGATTCTTACTCTTTATATAGTGCTTTATATCGTATTTATATAGTGTTTTAAGATTTGCAAAGCACTTTACAAAAATATTAACACATTTGATCTTCACAATTCTAGAAGGTAAGTATTATAACTGTCTTAATTTTATAGATGAAGAAACTGAGGCAGACAGAGGTAAGTGATTTGGCCATGGTCACATAATTAGCAAGAATTGGGATTTGAGCTCAGATTTTTCTGTTTCTGTATCCAGAGTTCTATCCACTAAATAACCTAGCTGCTTCAGCATATATTTATAATCTTAGCTCATAGTATTCCCCTTCATATACTATGTACTGCTGCCAAACTAAACTGCCTATTCATCCCTTCCTGCACTTACATTATACTGTTTGTCTTCATTTAATTGCTCAGATCCAACCCTGGAATACTCTCCATTCCATCCTAACCCCCAATCTGTAACTACAGAAATCTTTCGCATACTTTAGGACACAATCCTGTTTCTTGCCTTTTCCCCAGGATGCCTTCCCTGATTCTGTCAGTGGAAAGCAAGTTCTCCCTCCTTAGAGGATTCCTAGTACATATTTATACCATACAGTGGATAGAGCACATAATCTGGAGTTAGGAAAACCTAAGTTCATGTCTGGTCTTAGACACTTATTAGTTGTATGACCATGGGCAAGTCAGTTAACTTCTGTTTGCCTCAGTTTCTTCACCTATAAAAGAAAAATTATAATGGTTCCTCCCTCACAGAATGCCTGCAAGGTTTTATATATATATATATATATACACACATATATAATGCCTGTCACATATAAATGCTTATTCCCTTCTTCCAAATATATACATATATAATGCCTGTCACATATAAATGCTTATTCCCTTCTTCCAAACTTTTTTGCTCTTATTATTATTCTAACTTGTACTATAACTATTTGCATCATCATCTTTTCTTACCTACTTTAGTGGAAGGTTCTTGACATCATCATCTATCTTTGATTTCCGAAAGCCTACATCAAAGGTCCTTAAAGGTTTTTTGAATAATAAATGAAGCACCATTTCAGGTAAATTCTAATCCAGAATTTCAGAGGCAAATTAATATTGTGGCTAAGGTGGGACTAATCTGAACATCAGTAGAACTTAAATTATAATAACTACCTCTAACAAATTCTAGGTTTGTTACTATGGGCAAGACACTTAACTGCTCAACCTCAGTCAATTTTCTTAGTTACATCTACATCAACCAAAGGCATTTCCACTCACGTGGTTACCTATACCTATGAAATTACAAGTTTGTTTCCTTACCTCTCCCCAATGGAAATAGGCAGAAAATTGGATGACATGAGGTTCTCACTCAGAAAAATTAAAACTCCTAATCAAATCTTGAGCTTAGTTATAATATAAGAAATACTCATTTATTCATTTAACTTCACTTGTACACTGATGCCTTCACCTATTTGGAAATCACTAGTGTTCCAAATCCCATAGAATTAGCACCAAGACTGACTCCTATAAAAAGAAATTTAAGCCAGAAGAGGATCTGCTTGTAAAGAAACTTTTATAAAATCAGACTTCCTTAGTGCTGTCTGTCAAATATGGAAAATGCAGGGCAGCTCATACCAGCTATAAATGCCATGCTCAAAAATTGGAAATGAAACTTTAGAAACATGAAGACTCCTAGAAATATATAATGACCAACTTTGTAAAAATTGTGACAGGACAGGAATAAAATGTCTCAAGTGACAAAAATACTATATGGGGAAAAATGTGTACATGAAATTGTTGTTAAGCCTTAGAAATAGAATAATTTGTTTAAAAAAAAAGTATAACCCAGAGTATTACAGACTTTTTGGGGAGGGAGGGAGATTAAGCAATGAATTAAAGAGATTCACAGTATTGTAGTGATTTCTTGCCAAAACTTTATAGGAAAGTAATGAAGACTAGAGACTGTAAGCATACAACCCTATTACTGGGGAGAAACCTGAAGTGCTAGACACACACATCTACTGTATTGACTTTGGCAAAACTTGTGTATGCTGTCATGCCAATAAAGTTATTGAAATTGAAACTGAAAATGAAATTGAAATAGTCCAGACACTGAGAGCCAGAAGCTGATAACAAGAATCCAAATTTTTCCCCAGGGGAAACACTTATAAGTAGTTGAAGTAATGAAACATGAAGAGAGTATTTAAGAATTTGTCAGAGGAAGTTCTTGATTTTAAAAAAGAGAAGAAAAAAGAAAAGGAAGGGAGAAAATGGAGGGAAGATGAAGGAAGGAAGGAAGGAAGGAAGGAAGGAAGGAAGGAAGGAAGGAAGGAAGGAAGGAAGGGAGGAAGGGAGGAAGGGAGGAAGGGAGGAAGGGAGGAAGGGAGGAAGGGAGGAAGGGAGGAAGGGAGGAAGGGAGGAAGGGAGGGAGGAAAGAAAGGAAGGAAGGAAAGGAGGAAGGGAGGAAGGGAGAGAAGGAGGGAAGGAAGGAAGGAGGAAAGGAGGGAGGGATACATACACACACACACAAACACACACATACATACACACACATACACATACATGAGTCTTCCCATGGTTCTATGAAGTCAAAATTATGTTCATTTTTGTATTTTGTATTTGGATCATCAGCACCTAGAATAGTGTGTGGAGCATAGTTAGCATTTAATTTAAATGATTAATTGATTGAGTCTTATTGTTTCTTATGATACAGTAATGTTTCAATATATTAATATGCCACAATTAATTTAGACATTCCCCACTCAATAAGCATTCATTGTTTCCAGTTTTTTATGCTACAAAAAGTATTACTAGAAATATTTAATTGTCTATAAGAACTTTCTTTCAATATTCAACTTACTTAGGATATATGAGTGCCTAGCAGTGGGTTTATGAATTAAAGTGTATAAATACTCTTATTTGTTTCTTCAGCATTATTCTAAATTTTATTCCAGATTAATTGGATCAATTCACTGTAATTGTGGTGTATTATTTATCTGTTTTTTCATAACCTCAAAACTCTGACTTTTCCCACTTTTATCAATTTGCTGAATGTAAATTAAAATCTCATAATGATAAGCTATATTTCTTTATTAGTCATTTTGAATAGGATGTCATGTTGTTGTTCATGATAGAATATACTTTGAAAATAAGTGTGAATTTCAGGGTTAGAAAAGACTTTAGAGGCATCTTTTCAACCAGCTGGCAATCATTTATTAAGAGCCTACTATGTTTCAGATCCTATGCTAAGCACCAGGGATGAAAAGCAAAAGAAAAAAAAATTGCTACAATGAAGTACCTTATATTTCATTGAGGGAGATAAAATTGTATATATAAATATGTACAAAATAAATATAAGATAATTTGGAGGAGGGGACACTAGCAATTGGAAGGATCAGAAAAAAACTTTAAATAGAAGATTGTGTTTGAGTTCAAACTTGAAGAGAATTAAGAAAAAAATCATTCAAGGCTTGCCTGTATTATTTAAAGACTCCTCTCCACTGTTGCAAAGCAATAATTACTAGAGTTTTTTTCTGTTTTTAACAGTGGACAGAGTATTGGAATTGGAGTTAGAAAGACACAAGTTCATGGGCGGAGCCAAGATGGCAGACTACAGAGACAACTCTTTGTGACCTCCTCTGACCTTCTCTCAAACTAACAGCATATTAAGCCTTTAAATGAATTTTTGGAGTCAAAGCATCCCCAAATATTTGGAGTATAACACATTCCCAGAAGTTACCTTGGTAGAATGTCAGAAAAGGTCTGTTTCAGATGGGTAGGGGGACAGTCTGCCAAGCTCAGAGCTCTGCACCAACAGGGCAGGAAGCCAGGCCAGAATTCAGAGTGGGTTAGTTTCAAAGCACCTGGGAAGTTTCTGTGAGCCTCTTAGGCAACTCTGGCCTGGTTGTAAACAGGTGTTTTGGCAGATCTGCTTTTATAAAAGGTAGATTGTAAGCCACTGAGAATACTGGACCTAGCCCAGATTTTCCAGCACTGGAAGTCAATCAGCAAAACTGCCCCAGGGCAAATTAAAGCAGCTGTCGCTCTTTTGCTTTGAACAGACCTCAAGCTTTAAAAAATGAATAAAAAAAAACAAAAAATTACTGTCGTCATAGACAGGTTTGATGGAGAGGGAGAATAGACCTCAGATCTTGAGGTTCCTAAATGTAAAGCAACTCCAGAGGGAGCCACAAAGAGAGACATGACCTGGTCCCCTTTTCACAAGACTTTCCTGGAAAATTGCATAAAGAATCTCAAAAAAACAGTTACAAGAAAAATGTTGAAATGAAATGAGATCATTGCAAGAAGGAATGGAAGAAGCACATAATGCTCTACAAAAGAAATATGAAAACAACACCAATTCACTGAAAAACAAAACTGGTAAAATGGAAAAAGTATATAATGGACAAATTGGCCAATTACAAAAGGATCTAAAAAGGTAACTGAAGAAAATAATACACTAAAAATCAGAATTGAACTAATTGAAGTGAATGAATCAATGAGACTTCAAGAATCAGTCAAACAAAAACAAAAAAAAATGAAAAAATGGAAGAAAATATGAAACATCTCCTAGGAAAAACAACTGACCTGGAAAATAGATCTAGGAGAGACAATCTAAGAATTATTGGACTTCCAGAAAGCCATGATGAAAAAAAAAGAACCTAGATGCTATTTTATAGGAAATCATGAAAGGAAACTGCCCTGGTGGTTTAGAATCAGAAGGTAAGATTGCCACCAAAAGAATTCACCAATCACCTCCTAAAAGAGACCCCAAAATTAAATCCCCAAGAAATATTGTGGCCAAATTTCAAGATTATTGTACCAAGGAAAAATTATTGCAAATAGCTAGAAAGAAATAATTTAAATACCAAGGAGCCATAATTAGAATCATGTAGGATCTGTCACCTTTCATCTTAAAGGATCAAAGGGCCTGGAATTGGATATTCCAAAAGGCAAAGGAACTTGGATTACAGCCAAGAATAAGCTATCCAGCTAAAATGAGCATTATCTTTCAGTGAAGATGGACATTCAGTGATATAAGTGAATTTCACCTATTTCTAATGCAAAGACCTGAACTGAACAAAAAAAAAATGACCTCCAAACACAGAACTCAAGAGAAGCATGAAAAGGTAAAAAGGAAAGAACTCTTGAGAACTATATTTCTAATAAGGGTATAGTTAGAGAATGTGGGTATAATTTGATTTTACTTTGATAATATTAAAAAATAAACTTTCCACCAATGAAGAGGAAATGATAGCAATAATTAGGAATTACTTTGCACAACTTCATGCCAATAAATTTGATAATCTAAATGAAATGGAGGAAAATCTACAAAAATATAAATTGCCCAGGTTAACAGAAGAGGAAATAAATTATTTAAATAGCCCCATTTTAGAAAAATAAATAGAACAAGCTATTAATTCACTCCCTTAGAAAAATTACCAGGGCCAGATGGATTTATATGTGAATTCTATCAAACATTCAAAGCACAATTAATTACAAAACTATATAACTATTTCAAAAAATAAGAAAAGAAGGTGTTCTACCAAATTCTTTTTATGATACAGATATGGTGCTGATAGCTAAACCAAGTAGGGTGAAAACCGAGAAGGAAAACTATAGACCAATTTCCCTGATGAATATTGATGCAAAAATTTTAAATAAGATTTTAGCAATGAGATTACAGAAAGTCATCCCCAGGATAATATACTATGACCAAGTAGGATTTATACCAGGAATGCAGGGCTGGTTCAATTTTAGGAAAACGATCAGCATAATCAATTATATCAATAACCAAACTAACAAAAATCATATGATTATCTCAGTAAATGCAGAAAAAGCATTTGATAAAATCCAACATCCATTCCTATTAAAAACACTAGAGAGTATAGGAATAAATGATCAGTAGTATCTATTTAAAATAAATGATGAGTAGCATCTATTTAAAACCATCAGCAAGCATCATATGTAATGGAGACAAACTAGAACTATTCCCAATAAGATCAGGAGTGAAACAAGGCTGCCCACTGTCACCATTACTATTTAATATTGTATTAGAAATGTTAGCTTTGACAGTAAGAGAAGAAAAAGAGATTAAAGGAATTAGAGTAGATCATGAGAAAACCAAATTAGCACTTTTTGCAGATGATATGATGGTATACTTAGAGAACCCTATAGACTCAACTAAAAAACTTCTAGAAACAATTCACAACTTTAGCAAAGTTGCAGGATACAAAATAAATCCACATAAATCAGCAGCATTTTTACATATTACCAACAAAGTTCAGCAGCAAGAGATACAAAAAGAAATTCCATTCAAAATAACTGTTGATAGTATAAAATATTTGGGAATCTTTCTGCCAAGGAAATGTCAAAAACTATATGACCAAACTACAAAACACTTTCCACACAAATAAAGTCAGATCTAATCAGTTGGAAAAATATCAAGTGCTCATCGATAGGCCGAGTAAATATAATAAAAATGACAATACTACCTAAATTTATCTAATTATTTAGTTCCATAAAAATAAAACTCACAAGAAATTATTTTACAGATCTAGAAAAAAAAGTAGCAAATTTCATCTGGAAGAACAAAAGGTCAAGAATTTCAAGGGAATTAATGAAAAAAAAATGCTTATGAAGGTGACCTGGTTGTGCTAGATCTAAAACTATATTATAAAGCAGCGGTCATCAAAACCATTTGGTACTGCCTAAGAGATAGAGTAATTGATCAGTGGAATAGGATAGGATCACAGGACAAAATAGGAAATAACTCTAGCAATCTAGTGTTTGAGAAACACAAAGACACGAGCTTTTGGGATAAGAACTCATTATTTGATAAAAAAAAAAACTGCTGGGAAAATTGGAAACTAGTGTGGAAGAAATTAGGGCTTGACCCATCTAACAACACATACCAAGATAAGATCTAAATGAGTTCATGATTTAGACATAAAGAGTGATATTATAAGCAAATTAGAGGAATATAGGATAGTTTACCTCTCAGATCTGTGGAGAAAGAAGGAATCTGTGTCTAAAGAAGAACTAGAACTCATACTTGAAGACCAGATAGATAATTTTGATTATATTGATTTAAAAAGGTTTTGTACAAACAAAATGAATGCAGACAAGATTAGAAGGGAAGCAATAAACTGGGAAAACATTATTACATTCAAAGATTCTGATAAAGGCCTCATTTCTAAAATATATAGAGAATTGACTCAAATATAAAAGAATTCAAGCTACTCTCCAATCAATAAATGGTCAAAGGATATGAACAGACAATTTTCAGATGATGAAATTAAAATTATTTTTAGTCATATGAAAAGGTGCTCCAAATCACTATTGATCAGAGAAATGCAAATTAAGACAACTCCGAGATACCACTACACACCTGTCAGATTGGCTAAAATGACAGGAAATGATAATGACGAATGTTGGAGGGGATGCGGGAAAACTGGGACACTGATACATTGTTGGTGGAACTGTGAATGGATCCAACCATTCTGGAGAGCAATTTGGAACTATGCTCAAAAAGTTATCAAACTGCGCATACCCTTTGACCCAGCAGTGTTTCTACTGGGCTTATATCCCAAAGAGATCTTAAAGGAAGGAAAGGGCCCCACATGTGCAAGAATGTTTGTGGCAGCCCTTTTTGTAGTAGCTAGAAACTGGAAACTGAAGGGATGCCCATCAATTGGAGAATGGCTGAATAAATTATGGTATATGAATGTTATGGAATATTATTGTTCTATAAGAAAAGACCAGCAGGATGATTTCAGAGAGTCCTGGAGAGACTTGCATGAACTGATACTGAGTGAAGGGAGCAGAACCAGGAGATCATTATACATGGCAACAACTATACTATATGATGATCAATTCTGATGGGCATGGTTCTCTTCAACAATGAGATGTTTCAAATCTTTTCCAATTGTTTAATGATGAAGAAAGCCATATACATCCAGGGAGAGGCTTGTGGGACCTGAATGTGATTCACAACATAACATTTTCATGCTTTCTGTTGATGTTTGCTTGCATTTTGTTTTGCTTCTCAAGTTTTTTTTCTTGTAGATATGATTTCTGTAGTACAGCAAGATAACTATATAAATATGTATAAATATGTATACACGTATTAGATTTGTCATATATTTTAACATAATTAACAGATGTTAGACTACCTGCCATCTAGGGGAGAGATTAGGGGCAAGGAAAGAAAAATTTGGAACAGAAAGTTTTGCAAGGATCAATGTTGAAAAATTAGCCATGCATATGTTTTGCAAATAAAAAGCTTTAATTTAAAAAAAAAAGAAAGATACAAGTTCAAATTTTGCATCAGACACTTAATAGCTGTGTGATCTTCAGCAAGTTACAATTTCTCCCACTAAGCTTTCTCATCTATAAAATGATAATAATAACAATAAGAGCGACCTCACAAGGTTACTGTGAAAGTGAAATGAAATGATAAATGTAAAGCATGTACAATTGTGAAGCATCCTATAAATGCTTTCATTATTATTATAATAATATCAAGACCAAATTTACTTTTCTGAAACTTCTACTCATTTCTCCAATTCTTTTATTTACAAGTTAAAAGAATATTCTAGTCTTTCTTCCTCATGAAGATCTTCAAATACTTGAAGGTAGCTATTATGTGTTCCCTAACTCTTCTTTTTCAGTCAGTCAGCCAATAAGTAATTATTAATTATCTGATATATGTGAGGCATTGTCCTAAGAGTTGGGTCACCAAAATATGCAAACAAACAAACAGATAGATAAAACATAAAAAAGAAAGGCCCTGCCTTCTAGGAGTTTCCAATCTAATCAGAAAGACAAGTGCAAAAATATGTACAGCCAAAATGTATACAGTATAAATAGAAAATAATTTAGAGATGAAAGACTTCCTTCTTGCTCCCTTTTATAGATTTCTTTTAGAAGAAGGGGCACATGATTTTGAGGAGGAATTTAAAGAAAAGCAGGGAAGCCAACAGCCAAAGATAAAGAGAGAGACATACCAGGAATGAGAGATAATCAGTGAAAATGCTTGCGATTGAGAGACAAACTATCTTGTTACAGCAAAGAGGCCAGTGTCACTAGATTGAAGTGTATGTGGCAAGGAGTGAGATAAAGAAGATTAGAAAACAGAGAATTTGGGGCTATTATGATATCAAATTAGATAATGTTGGAAAAGTGCTTAGTACACTGCCTAGCACATAGTAAATGCTTAATAAATGTTTGTTTATTCTCTCTCTCCTTCTCTGAGCTAAATATTCCCAGATCTTTTAATGAAATCTTATATGCTATGGTCTCCATTCTCCTCACCATCTTACTAATACTATGATAGTGATAAATACCTGGAAGTAAAAATACTTCAGGTGTGCTCTGATGATGGCTAAGCACAGTGGTGCTATCATCTTCCTCATTGTGCACACTATCTTTCATTCACCTCCCAAGGTGTCATTAAGGTTTTTGACCAAATAATCTTACTACTGATTTAAAGAGAACATACACTCCATTAGAGCCTAAAAGATCTTCACATAAGCAATTGTCTATTCATACTTTTCTCATTTTATATTTAAAACATTGATTTCTTTCAACCAATGTAGAATCTTACATTTATAGTTTTTAAATGGGATGTGGGAGTTATCATAGCATAGTGTATTTCTGGCCACATCATTTAATCTTTCATTTCTGTAGGCAACTAAGACCAAAAGTTCAAATGAAGGTATCATTCAGAATTGGTAGAGGAATTTTATTCACCCCAGAGGTCCCTATACAAAAACAAATTAGTTATCTCTTCCTAAATCATGCTCATTATTTCAACATCATTCTGGATCATGTTTCTGAATCCAGTAGTTATCATTTTGTACAGTTTGTCATCTATAAATGCGATAAATATGCCAATCAACCCCAATCATTAAGAAAAAAGTTAAATACCAATAACATATAAAAGCATAAATAACATAACTATTAAAGTTTCTGATAATATAAAAAGAGCTAACACAGGTTACTACAATCAATAAACCAAAGGATCTTGGCAAGACAGGGTAGAATATTAGACCAAATAGGAAAGGATGAAAATGAATAGGGATTAATGTAACATTCTGCCTTTAATTTTTAAAAAATTATCTTTACAAATTCAAAATGAAAATCACATAATTAGACAAAAGTCAATCATCTTTAAAAATAGTTTTAGTAAACTATTAGCTCAAGATGAATTATCTGTATTATAATAGTTAAGAAAACTAATATAATTTTACACTGTATTGAGGCAGGTTGTATCAAGGACTTTGTGGTGTCCTGATCAAATTCCATTCAAAGTATTGAGTTGAGTTCTGGAAACTAGATTTTAGGAAGGATATTATTAATATTTTATTTCCAGAGTCATACAACCAGTATAGCAAAAGGCTTTAAGCTTATCCTTAAGAGAATCAGATGAAGGAACTCAGTATGCTTCATCTAAAAAAATCGAGAATGGATAACATAAAAAATATAGCATATGAAAACTGTCATCAATTGTTTGAAGAGCCATCATATACATGAGAGAAAATCAAATTAGGAACAATGAATGGAAGTTACTAAATAAGGGGACAAGTTTAGACTTTATATAAGGAAAAACATTAATAATTAGTTATCCAAACATGGAATGGGGAGAGACTTCTACTGCATTTGGGGTCTTCAAGAAAAATCTACATCTATGATTTGATATTATAGAGGGGGTGTTTTCTCAGATATGCATTAGAATAAATGGCTTGGAGTCCATTAAAACTCTAAGTTTCTGTGACTCTGTGTTACAATTTTTGTGGTTACATATCTATATCCTTTTAAGAACAGAATGAAACAATGTCAAATGATGTTCTAAAATCTAAGATAAACTATATCAACAACATTCCCTTTATCTATCAGTCTAGTGACCCTGTCAAAACAAGAACAAAAACAAATTAGTCTAGTGTGACTTATTCTTGATGAAGTTGGAATTGCTTAATGATTGATGTTTTTCTTTTTTTGTTGTTGTAATGTGATTTTATTTTCATGAAGTTTGACTACACTAAAATATTTTCATTCACTTTAAACACTTGTATTTTTTTAATTACATAAGACTTTTATTTTTTCTATTGAAGCTTTTTTATTTTCAAAACATATGCAAGAGTAATTTTTCACCATTAACCCTTGTAAAACCTTATGTTCCAATTTCCCCCCATTCTTACCATCCCCTCTCCTAACTGGCAAATAATCCAATATATGTTAAATATGGTAAAAAAAATATGTAAGTTCAAAATTGGGAAACATATTTATACAATTATCTTGCTGCACAAGAAGAATCAGATCAAAAAGAGAAAAAATGAGAAATAAAATAAAATTTAAGCAAACAACAACAAAAGAAATGAAAATGCTATGTTGTGATCCACACTCAGTTCCCAATCCTCTCTCTAGTGTAGATGGTTCTCATCATCACAAGATTATTGGAACTGGCCTGAATCATCTCATTGTTGAAGAGAGCCACATCCATCAAAATTGATCATCACATAATCTTCCCGTTGCCATGTACAATGAAATCCTGGTTCTATTCATTTCACTTAGCATAAATTCATTGCAGACCTCTCTGAAATCATCCTGCTGGTCATTTCATATAGAACAAAAATACCATAATTTATTCAGCCATTCTTCAATTGATGGGCATCCATTCAGTTTCCAATTTCTTGCCACTACAAAAAGAACTGCCACAAATATCTTTGCACATGTGGGTCCCTTTCCTTCCTTTAAGATCTCTTTGGGATATAGGCCCAACAGTGGTGCTATCATCTTCCTCATTGTGCACACTATCTTTCATTGACCTCCCAAAGTGTCATTAAGGTTTTTGACCAAATAATCTTACTACTGATTTAAGGAGAACATACACTCCATTATAGCCAAAAAGATCTTCTTCACATAAGCAATTGTATATTCATCCTTCTCTCATTTTATATTTAAAACATTGATTTCTTTCAATCAATGTAGAATCTGACATTTATAGATGTAGGAGTTATCATAGCATAGTGTACTCCTGGCCACATAATTTAATCTTCCACTTCTCTAGGCAACTAAGACAAAAAGTTCAAATGAAGGTATCATTCAGAATAGAAACACTGCTGGGTCAAAGGGTATGAACAGTTTGATAATTTTTTGAGCTTAGTTCCACATTGCTCTCCAGAAAGGTTGGATCAGTTCACAATTCCACCAACAATGTAGTAGTGTCCCAGTTTTCCCACATCCCCTCCAATATTCATCATTATTTTTTCCTGTCATCTTAATCTGATTCATGTTTTTTTCAATCTACATTATCACAAATGTTTAATGAAGCATTCAAAAATTTCACTAGAAATTTTAAACAGGATTAGCTGCTTACAATTACAGCTTCACCATTCTTTATTTTTTGAAATTCATAACATTTGTCCTTCTCCAATCTAATCCTCCAGTCTTCCAATCCTTCAATCTTACCTGTCCCTCTCTCATTTTTTAGAATTCTTCAGAAATCACTGACTGTGGCTCAACAATCACATCTACTACTTTTTTCAGAGGGGGTACTTAGGTGGCAAAGTAAATAAAGCACCAGGCCTAGAATCAGAAAGATGTAAGTTTCAAATTTGACCTCAGACATGTACTAGTTGTGACTGTGGGCAAGTCACTTAATCTTTTTGCCTTGGTTTCCTCATCTGTAAAAAATGAGTCAGAAAAGGAAATTGGAATACATTCCAGAAAAGTAGAAAACCCTAAATATAGGCATAAAGAGTCAGACACTACTGAATTGACTGAGCATCTAGCTTCTTTCAAAACCTTGAGATGTCATTAATTCATACCTGGTACTTGAACTCACTGAGAAGAACTAGGTGCTCTTCACTTCTATTTTCACTTCTCTGGAATAAACAATGCTAAGTAATTTCTTTTACTCTAGACTTGCTAATCCAGAGATCATTCAGGTTGGTGGAAAACAAAACAAAACTATGTTTAGCAGAATTGCCTTCTCTTTTTCTTCAATTAATATACCACCTCTCCTAATCAATCAAGAAGTATTTATTAAGTACCTACTGTGTTCTATGTATTGTGTAAGATGCTGTGGATTTAAGTACAGAGCAAAAAAAAAATCTACTTGCAAAGACCTTATTTTCTAATTAGGGAGACAGCATATACATACATAAATATACAGCATAAACAAAAAGTGAATACATACATACGTGGGTGTGGATGTGGGGGTGGGGGTGGGTGTGTATGTGTAATAGTTGAGTACAAGGCAGTTGGGTATTAGCAGTTGAGGGCATTAAGAAAGGTTTCAGGCAGAAGATGGTGCCAAAGCTGTATCTTAAACAAAGATGGTGTCTTTAGGGTAGATTGGTAAAGAGTAAGTACATTCCAATAATGAGATGGGATTCACATTCCAAAGGCATACAGATAGAAGATGGAATGATACATGGGGTGGGGGGGGAGAATAGAAATAAGGTGAATTTATAGATCATAAAGTACAGAAGGAGAAAAAAATGTTCAATAAGGTTAGAAAATGAGCTCAGGGCCAAGTTGTATGGTATCTTAAAAGCAAAACAGAAGAGTTTATATTTTATTCCAGAAACAAAAAAAAAGCCATGGGAGTTGAATAAGCAGGGGCATCATATCTGTGCTGAAGGAAAATTAATTTGGCAGCAATATGGAGAGTGGACTTGAGTGGGGAAAGATTTGATGTGGGAGATCAATTAGAGAGTGATCAGAATATTCTGTTACCAAAAAATTAAATATAAAAATATTTTTAAAAAAGAATATTCTGTTACAGGTGATGAAGGTCTGAACTAAAGGTGATAGTTGTATGAGTAAACTGAAATGGTGAATTCAAAGAGATATAGAAAAGGCAAGATTTGGTAATTAATTACTATGTGAGATGAGGATTAGTACCAAGATAATGAAAATGTAGTAGTGACAGAGAAAAGTTTGGAAGAGATGAGGTTGGGAAGAAAGTGTTTTAGACATTATGAATTTAAGATGTCCCTGGGACATCCATTTTGAAATGTCTAATGAATAAGTGGTGATATGTGACAAAACAGCAGAAAAACTCATGTTGGATTAATAGATTTGGGAGTCATTGGCAGGGATATCATAATAAAATCTATAAGAACTGATGAAGTTACCAAGAAACAGCATAAATAGAGAAAAAAGATGAGTTCAGTACCAAATGTTGAGAAATACAAATCAGGGGCATGAAATGGATAATGAAACTTGGGATAGAATTAATGGCTAGAATTTAGAAATCATCTAACCTACTGTTCTCATTTTATAGCTGAAGAAATTGAGGCCCAGAAAGTTTAAAGTGATTTGTCCACTGTCAGATATGTCATAAATAGCAGTATTAGAAATCCAAACTAATTAGATTCTAATTCCAGTTCTCTTCTTGCCACTACCTACAAACATGTCCAGAATAGCAGTTGATTTTATTTCTTTTACTTTTGAAGAGATGAAAAAAATCTTTATTTTAAATCTAGAAATTTATCAGATACTCTGATTCTGTCAGAGAATGAGTTTTAGCATCTAAATTGGATTTCCCCATATTTAACATATAATAATTTCATATTGTATTTGGGCTAAATCCAACATCTCTAATTTCTTTTTTCCTATTTGTAATAGACTTGCATAAATGTGATTTGTTTTTCTCCTTCCATTGATCTTCACCCAAATGCTCTCCACCAGATTTCTCCTTAATCCCTGATTACTGAATTTTTCTATGCAAATATATATATATATATGTATATATATATATATATATAATTTAATATTTAAGGCTGCCCCACTTTCTTTTATTCTTTTTCTATATCTTTAGAATAAAATATATTCATCCATAGCCATACTTTCATCATGAATTCAACCCTAGCAAGTATTGGAGATTCCAAGGAGACTGAATTTCTCTCCTTGATTCAAGATCTAGAGTTTGTTTTATTTATTGTCATGTTTTATTCATACTAATATAACTTTGTGTATAAACATCTGCAGCTTTAAGATTACTGTTGGCTCCTTTTTTTTGCTATTTCCCCAATTATTGATGTTCTTAATTCTATTTTTTACCTGTTATTCTATGGTTTCTGCCACAGTATTCATATGTGAATGATTTCTTCCCCAGCCTTCTATTTTCAATTTAAAGTATTCAGATTTATTTCAAAAGCTATTTCATTGTATACTATCTCATAGAATCATAGGAACTGAAATTGGAAAAAAAAACTTGTGATATCAATTATTACAACCCCTATATAATATACATCAGAAAAGTAAGGCAGAGTGTTTAAATGACTTGTCTAAGAGACTTGGCATTCAGACTTAAGTTCAAGTTGATTCCCAAACTCAGTGGTTTTTTCTCTTACTAATCTTCATTATTTTCCTTGTAATAGTTATATATCAGAACCATCTGAAATAAAAAAAATAAAATTGAAAGATGAATTTGCACTTATATATATTTTTCCCCATCTAAGAGCTTTTACATTTACTTGAGATATAACAGGAAGAGTTCTATTATCCCCATTTTACATATGGGGAATATAAGGTTTGAAGAGAATATTCTGTCCAAGATCAGAATAAACACAGAAATAAAATCAAAATTAGAATAAAATCAGGCCTACTGGCTCCAAGCCCCATGTTTAATTCAGTAGATCACAATCTTTCTAGACAACGTTAGATTAGCAGTCATCATCAAACAGCAGTGAAGTACCCTATATATTTTATTTTTTTATAGAAAGGAGAAATATTGCCCTCATTTATTGAAATGATCATTGAGAGAGAGTACACTGCAGAATTTTAAGACATGTCTTCCATAGTCAGCCTTGAGATCTAAATTAGCTGGAAGCAATATGGTGGTGCCTCTATACAGCCAGGACTCAATATGGTTCAGATGAAATACACTGAAAAGTAGTGCCAGGCCTGTTCACCCAAGCAAATTTGTTGAAGGCAATTTGGCTGTTGTCATCAGATTAATCTGATAATGACAGTCTTTTAGAGTCATCCAGGAGAAGGCAATTTTTGAGAACTCAATCACTGATTTGTGGAAGGTGCTATATATTTGATGGTATTTTTACAAATGTTCTACTTTGCTATGCCTTTGTTGAAGTGATCCAAATGTTAAATTCTTCATTACCTATTGACTGGGAAGACGATGATCAAATTGAAACCTTCTCCATCTCTCCAAGCATTCTAGAAAATTCTGGACACTTTGAAAAAACATTATATTTGCTTCAACTAAAAAAATCTTCTGAGAATCAGTTCTGTCAAATAGCATCTTTAGAAATAAAATGTGATTTTTTTGGTAGTACACAAAACTGTAAGATCTTTAATTGGGCGAAGGTAAGGGCTATCTAAAATTGCCTGTGCTTTGGCAAACTTGTGCTTATTAAAAACAGGTGCAAACCTTTGCTTATTAAAAACAGGTGCAAGAATATATGTGTGAATTCACAGATGTGCCAAGACTATTATCTTGGCAATTGAAGATAAAGGATTGATTAATTCTGAAAATTATATCTGTATAAAGTGAAATGGTAACCAATATGGATGGCAGAAGTGAAATCTTCTGGAAATGCTTTCTAAATTACACACATGAGAAAATAAAGAGGACAAGCATAAGATTATTTCCTAGTAACCTAAATGTACATCAAGAATAATTGAGGAAGAGAATAGAAATGTGAAAAGTAAATACCTGCAATAAGGAAATCCTTAGAGAAAGGAAACTAGCTTTAGAAAAAAAAATTACAGGGTTATAAAATTGAATTCAACAATTAAGAAGAGTCCATTTTGGGGCAGCTAGGTGGCGCAGTGGATAGAGCACCAGCCCTGAAGTCAGGAGGACCTGAGTTCAATCTGGTCTCAGACAGGTAACAGCTGTGTGACCCTGGGCAAGTCACTTAACCCCAATTGCCTCAGCAAAAAAAAAAAAAAAGAAGAGTCCATTTTTCTAGATTTTTTGTAGCATTAAATAAACTAGAAAGGAAGAAGAAAGGCTAAAGTAAAAATAGCTTTACACAATAGTTTCTATGTAATCAACAAGAATTAAACAACTTTGAGAGGGCATATTGCATATTTCCTTTTGCCCAGACTCTGTTATGTGTAGTTCAATAAGTCCATCAGTACAAATGTCTTGGATAAGTCCTGCTGATAATACACAATGAATTGTGTCCCCAATTGATAAGAAGGAAAGAGGCATACTAGATTGTATTTGGGTCATTTTGCAATTCTTCAAATGATCTAATGTTGCTCACTGACTCAAAAACACATTAAAAATATTCTCTAGGTGATATTGCATGACTATGAACCATGAAATGCCATTGCCTACAAACGAACAAAATTATCGGCAATGGAGACATGTATGGTGGGATTAATTAGGTTGTGGTATATTAATAGAATGACTTGCATGCAGGAAGTGGAATAAAAGGTATATTACTAAGGATATGTATGATCTGAAAAGGGGATAGGGGAGTTGATTAAGTCTTGTCAACCCACATACTTCACTGGAACCAAGAAATTTCAAAAGACTGAAAAGAGGGCCTCTAACACTATGTGGGATTTTGACTTTTGGGAGAATTACATGATCCTCCCACATGATAATTCACAAGAATAGCACATTCTGGGAAAATGTCATATTGTTCAAGTTCTTTCTCCAATATTGTATAGACAGCTCAGTAGAAAACATCTTAAAGAAGACAATAGAATAAAAGAAGATAATAGAATAAAAATGATTTGTCCAAGCACATGTAGAGAAGGAATAACAAAGATGTTTTGGAAACTAGATCTTCTAGCTCCCAATCTAGTGCGTTTTCATGATTTTCATAATGCCTTCCTATTGAGGTTATGTCACTTCTTTATCTTTTCTTGGGATTTGTATAAACAAAAATCTCCTGACTAGTGGATCATTTTCTCAGGATATCTTAATCTCTCCCTAATTCAGTGTAGATAAACACTAGGTAGATCCATAATACTAAGAGGGGAGAGTGTAGAAGAAGAATTAATAGAACTTGGAAATTATGGAATTATCCACAGTAAATTTACATATTAGACAATCACTTGAACATATGCATAATATAGTTTGGTTTTTCCTAAAGATGAAGACAATGTTGTGGTGGTTTATTTTATTTTATCTTTTCTTTTTTGTTATCCTTTAATAAAGATGAGTAGGGAAGAATTAGGAGAAATGCCAAAGAAGCAAAATGTCAAGCATAAGGAATAAGAAAAGCAAATGTTACAATCATTAAGAACTATACCTTAATCAGATAATCCATTGGAGTCAAGTATTTATAGACCTAACAATGCAATCTGGACAACGATAGCTATGTAGAAGTCCAATCAGAAAATACCAAGTGAAAAACCATTTCAATTACATGTTCTCATTTGCAGCTACTAGGGTTAAGGTTCATTAGCTAAATGGACCATTGTTGCTGTTTTCTGCTTCTGGAATAGCCTGCCGAGAGCTGAATGAGAGCACAAAGGCCCAAGGAACAGTTGATGAGTTGTACAGTTCAGAGGAAACACAACTATGGTCTTGTCTGTGGTCTGAGTTTTCTGAATCTGTGGATGAACATCCACACAGCAGGAGAGCAGAAGCCCCAAGAGCATGGAATGATGTGTCATATCCTCTTTCTAAAGGGATCCTGGAGCAATAGTCATTTCAAATGAAAAGTTAATTCAGAGAGCAGTCAATTCAGCCAACTGAGACAGAAACAGATTAGGAAAGAATCCATTCTATGGCCAGTTATGACTTAGAGTGGGAACTAAACTTGATAACTTTAGGGAAAAAGCAATTGAGGGTTACATCCTCTGAATTTAATGGAGATTCTGAGAACCATTGAGTTAGCAAGAATAAAGTAAATTGTATTGAGACAAGATGGTTACTGAAACACTGGAATTTGAATGGAAATTGTTGTGAGCTTAATAAGATTTCCTTTTCACTTTATTCCATTTTCATTTATTTCCCATCTATTCGCAAATGGCCATCATATGCAAAATTCCAAAATAAATAAATGTTCCGCAAAAATAATTGATTTTCAATCCAATTTCCATACACAAATAACAAACTATAATGTGGTGTGATAGGAACAGCTCTAGAAAACAGGCAAGCTTCATACAGATGCTTGTCTTATAAAGATCATGCACAGTTCAAGAGGATCAACTTGAAATCCAATGATCCTCTGATAATCTTGATAATATTATGAAGATAATCATTCATTCATTCAACATTTATTAAGCACCCATACCTTACATGAACATGAAACAGAAACTGAAAAGTGTAGCAATAGTGAATGCTTACTGAGATAATGTAAGTGAAAGTACTTTGAAAAGTGTGAATGACTATAATGGTAATGATGCAATCAAACCTATTGGGGGAAAAGCAACTTGATTTTTTAAAAAGAAAATCATGCCTGATTATTAACTGGTGGCAAAGAATAATTTATGATCATAATTTATTTAGACTTTCAAGCAATCTTTGAAGAATTGCAATACCAAATTCTATTTTTTAAAACCATTTAGCATAGGATAAGGGAGAATATTTTGACCTGGGTATGGGTGTAGCTTAGAAATAAGAAACAAAGTTCTAGAATGGGAAAGCATTTCTGTACTTTGACAAATGCTTACAGAAAGTTTCAGTAATTACTTATATCACTGCATATGACCTGAGAAATTAAATATAGTCAATTTTCAAGTTTTACAACTAATTCTAAATTCCTCTGGATAGTAAAATTTGACAAGAATGAATTACAAAAACCAAAACATTACAAGTCTGTTTGAGTGGGAAATGAGATCAATTTAGATGTAGGTATAAAAAAGGGGAAATATGTGGCAGAAGGAGGGCAACAGGGAAGCACACACTCTATATGTATAAGATAGACTCCATATTACAAATAGGAAAAGAACATTGTAAACTGTTTTCAGAAGGCACCCTAGTTCTGATACTCACTTACACTGTGACCAAGTCACAGTGAATCAATTAACCCCAGTGAATCTGTTTCCTCATCTTTTTAGTGATTAATAATATATATTATCTACCACTTTGGATTATTGAGAAAAGTTTTTTAAATGTTAATCAATACTTGTGTTCATCAATACTTAAATTCATTTAAAGCTATGCAATGTGGTTACCATTAGTATTATTGGTCCTATGTTCTGGTGAGGGCAAATGGACCAAAAAACTGCTACTCATCATTTGGAAAGAAATAAAAAGTGAATTATTATTTCAAGATACATGGTCTTATTTGGAATACTAGGAAATCTCATCTCTGCATTATAATAAAATTATAATGGATTCATAGAAGAGCAATTAAATGATGGTGAAGGAGAGATACTCCATTAGGATAGAATGAACAAATATGGTGTCTCCATTGCTCCTTAGAAGTAGTATTAGCAGAAAAGACAAATCTGTTCAAGCATGTTTTAAACAAGTTCATAATTTAGAAATACATTAATAACTAGAAAGAACCACAGATGGTTGAGAGACATTACTAGCCTTCTGAAGTGACATCATATGATTTGAGACAGCTAGAAAGCATAATGGATAGAGCATTGGATCTAGAATCAGACACAGCTCAGACAATAACTAGCCCTCTGATCTTAGCCAAGTCACTTAACCATTCTGCCTTAGTTTCTTAATCTGTAAAATGTTATTGATAATGTCTACCTTTCAGGGAAGGATTGCTATGAGAATCAAATGAGATAATATTTGTAAAGTACTACAAGCCTATAAGTACAATATCAATGCTAGCTGTTACTATGGTTGCTGTTGGTTATTATTCTGTACTTCCAACATTGCCTTCACTTCCAGTGTCAGAGAATTTACACTGATCTGAATAAATCATGAGTCTGAGCTATTTTGGCATTTTTTATATTTAAGGCAATTAGGTGGTACAAGTAGTAACAGGACTGGTCCTGTAGTCAGGAAGACCTGAGTTCAAATCTGGCCTTTGACATACATTAGTTGTGTGATGCTGAGCAAGTCATTTAACCCTATTTGCCTCAGTTTCCTCATATATAAAATGAACTGGAGAAGAAAATGGCAAACCACTCCAATATCTTTGCCAAAAAAAATTAAATTGGATTACAAAGAGTCATATATGACTGAATAACAACTGAACATTTTTATATATTCAGTATATATTATTAGGTCCTGTGATGGATAAAGATAGAGACAAAAAAAAAAACCTTTCATTGAGGAACTTATAATCTAACCAAGAATATGCATATATGTACACACACATACACACACACACATATATATATGCATAGATATATGTATATATATATATATATATTTATTTAGAGAACAAAAGCAGGTAGAAAAGAATGTTAGAAACTATATAAAAAGTCTAAGAAAAAAGTGAGAAGTAATCAGACTGGAACTGAGTTAGGAAAGTAATGGTGATGGGGTAATTCATGGAATAATAGATGGAAAAAACAGGGATCTATGCCAAAGAACTGAGGCTCACAAACACATAGCTAGTAAATGATAGAGCTAAGATTTGCCCTCGGATCCTTTAATTACAACTCTAGCACTCCCTCTATCTACTGCATAGTGCTGTTTGTTAAACTTTGAGTTGAGTGTTGAATGAAATCACTTAGAAAAGATATAATACAATGAAATGAGTCTTGGATCTGGAATAAAGGACTTCACTTCCATCCTGACTCAGATAATCATCCCCAGTTTGACCTTGGGGAAGTGATTTAATTTCTAAACCTGAGCTTCAACATCAATAAGATGAGAGTATTATACAAAATGACTTCTAAGGTCCCTTCCAGATCCAAACCTATGACAGATAATAGGTTTCTCATAAAAGGCTTGATCCAGAAATCAGCAAGAGCAAGACACAAAGTAAGAAATGTCAGTAATGATAATTTACCTAAAACACTGAAAGGTTTTGAATATAAACCGCCCCCATCTACCCACCTAAAAACTACTTTTGTTGGAAGTCTAAAATCTATTTCTTAATATAGACAACTCTCAGTTAACTGACAAAATTAATAGTTAGTGATAGCATGAATAATTGAAATCTATAGACATCCCCCATATATCATTTTAGCCGATATTTAGTCAACCAGCTTATTGAACACCCACAGGGTAGATAGGACTATATAATAATTACAATGTTCTTCCCTACCAAACCTGCTGACAAGAAACAAAATTACCACATCTGATTTTCAGCTTCTTTTATTTGCCCTGTCCATCATCTGACAGAGTTGCTAATGAGCAATGACATGTTGAAAATGGAGGCAGACAGAGGGAGGAGAAGAAGGAGGAGAAATACAAGCCCTGGATAACCTGAAAATTAAGAAGCCATTCCTGAATAATTGAGACTTGATGATGACTATTTGTTTGAATAAAAATCATAAAATTAATACATTTTAATTATTCCCATAATTAATGACAACCAATGTATATCCCTGAGAAATCTACTGCTTTCTAAAACTCTAAATTCTGAATGAGCTGCTCCTCTGCACCAATGGGATCTGCTTAGACAGAGGGAGTTTACATTCTGCAGTGTGTGCCTCAAGTTATTGGAATCACAAAGATAAATTTTAAAATGTATATACATTCACATACATTCATACACATTCCTCTCTGGTATGCATGTATGTGTATATATATATATATATATATATATATATATATATATATATATATATATGTGTGTGTGTGT
>JAJPUD010004561.1:0-15285 GCA_023553655.1 Myrmecobius fasciatus | reverse complement strand
ATCAATTATATTAATAACCAAATTAATAAAAACCATATGATTATCTCAATAGATGCAGAAAAAGCCTTTGATAAAATCCAACACTCATTCCTATTAAAAACACTGGAGAGTATAGGAATAAATGGGCTTTTCCTTAAAATGATTAGTAGTATCTACTTAAAACCTTCAGCAAGCATCATATGTAATGGAGTCAAACTAGAACCATTCCCAATAAGATCAGGAGTGAAACAAGGCTGTCCACTATCACCATTATTATTTAATATTGTCTTAGAAATGTTAGCTTTGGCAGTAAGACAAGAAAATGAGATTAAAGGAATTAGAGTAGGTAATGAGGAAACCAAACACTCACTCTTTGCAGATGACATGATGATATACGTAGAGAACCCTAAAGACTCAACTAAAAAACTACTAGAAACAATTCACAACTTTAGCAAAGTTGCAGGATACAAAATAAATCCACATAAATCATCAGCATTTTTATATATTACCAATAAAGTTCAGCAGCAAGAGATACAAAAATAAATTTCATTCAAAATAACTGTTGATAGTATAAAATATTTGGGAATTTATCTGCCAAGGGATAGTCAGGAACTATATGAACTAAACTACAAAACACTTTCCACACAAATAAAATCAGACCTAGTCAATTGGAAAAACTTAAAATGCTCATAGATAGGCCGAGCGAATATAATAAAAATGACAATACTACCCAAACTAATTTAATTATTTAGTGCCATACCAATCAAACTCCCAAGAAATTATTTTGCAGATCTAGAAAAAATAGTAGCAAAGTTCATTTGGAAGAACAAAAGGTCAAGAATTTCAAGGGGATTAATGAAAAAAAAAAAGGCTGATGATGGTGGGCTTGCTGTACCAGATCTAAAAATATATTATAAAACAGCAGTCATCAAAACCATTTGATACTGGCTAAGAAATAGAGTAGTCGATCAGTGGAATAGGATTGAATCACAAGACAAACTAGGCAATAACTATAGCAATTTAGTCTTTGATAAACCCAAAGACCCCAGTTTTTGGGATAAGTACTCACTATTTGACAAAAACTGCTGGGAAAACTGGAAACTAGTGTGGAAGAAATTAGGGCTTGACCCACATCTAACACCACATACCAAGATAAGATCTAAATGGGTTCATGATCTGGATATAAAGAGTGATACTATAAGTAAATTAGAGGAACGTAATATACTTTGCCTCTCAGACCTGTGGAGATGGAATAAATTTATGTCCAAAGAAGAACTGGAACTCTTAATTGAAAACCAGATAGATAACTTTGACTATATTAAGTTAAAAAGCTTTTGTACAAACAAAATCAATGCAGACAAGATTGGGAGGGAAGCAATAAATTGGGAAATCATCTTTACATTTAAGGGTTCTGATAAAGGTCTCATCTCTAAAATATATAGAGAATTGTCTCATATTTATAAAAATTCAAGCCATTCTCCAATCAATAAATGGTCAAAGGATATGAACAGACAATTTTTGGAGGATGAAATAAAAACTATTTATAGTCATATGAAAAAGTGCTCCAAATCACTATTGATCAGAGAAATGCAAATCAAGACAACCCTGAGGTACCACTACACACCTGTCAGATTGGCTAAAATGACAGCAAAAGTTAATGATGAATGTTGGAAAGGATGTGGGAGGGCTGGGACACTGATGCATTGTTGGTGGAGCTGTGAACGGATACAGCAATTCTGGAGAGCAATTTGGAGCTATGCTCAAAAAGTTATCAAACTCTGCATAACCCTTTGATCCAGCAGTGTTTCTATTGGGCTTATATCCCAAAGATATCATAAAAGAAGGAAAGGGCCCCACATGTGCAAGAATGTTTGTGGCAGCCTTTTTTGTAGTGGCTAGAAACTGGAAATTGAATAGATGCCCTTCAATTGGAGAATGGCTGAATAAATTATGGTATATGAATATTATGGAATATTATTGTTCTGTAAGAAACGACCAGCAAGACGATTTCAGAGAGGCTTGGAGAGACTTACATGAACTGATGCTGAGTGAAATGAGCAGAACCAGGAGATCATTATACATGGCAACAACAATACTATATGACGATCAATTCAGATGGACATGGCTCTCTTCAACAATGAAATGTTTCAAACCACCTCCAACTGTTCACTGAAGAAAGCCATATACACCCAGAGAGAGGGATGTGAAATGTGGACCACAACATAACATTTTCATACTCCTTGATTGATGTTTGATTACATTGTGTTTCCTTTATCTGATATATTTTTTGTGTAGATAAGATTTTTCTTGGACAACAATGATAAGTTTGGAAATATGTATACATATATTCGATTTGCCAATATTTTAACATAATTAGCATGTAGTGGATATCCTAGGGGAGGGGTGGGAAGATGGGGGGAAAAATTTGTAACAGAAAGCTATGTAAGGGTTAATGTTGAAGAATTACCAACACATATGTTATGCAAATAAAATAAAAAAAGAACAAGGAAAATTTCTGCATCTATACTAATCATTAGAGATTAGTTATAAAAGAAAAATAAGAAAAATGAAATACTTCTAGAAGTTTTAGCCTGGGACGTGGAAACAATAATGACACCAATGATAAAAATGGAATAATTGGAAAAGAAACTAATTTGATGGGAAAGGTCACCAGTTCAGTTTTGTACTTAGTAAGTTTGAGACAATAATGTACATCCAATTGCATATATTTTTGATTTTTGCCTCAATAATACCAACTTCAAAAATAGCTTTTTTTTCATGAATTCCCTTGAAATTCTTGATTTTTTTTCTAGATGAATTTTTTTGTTATTTTTTTCTAAGTCAGTAAAATAATTTCTTGGGAGTTTTGATTTGTATAGCACCAAATAAATAGATTAGTTTAGGTAGTATTGTCATCTTTATTATATTCGCTCGACCTATGGTATGTTGTCTCATTATTGTCATTCTATTGGATGAAATTAGTAATTGTGTCTGTAATTTGCTGTTTCACCCATTTATTCTTCAAGATGAGATTATTTAGTTTCCAATTGCTTTTTGGTCTACTTTCTCCACACCTTATATTGCATGTGATTTTTATTCCATCATGATCTAAAAAAAAAAACACATTTACTATTTCTGCCTTCCTGCATTTGATTTTGAGGTTTTTGTGTCCTAACACATGGTCAATTTTTGTATAAGTTTCATGAACTGCTGAGAAAAAAGTAAACTCCTTTCTGTCTCCATTTAATTTCCTCCAAAGATCTATCATATCTAACTTTTTCTAACATTTTGTTTACCTCCTTAACTTCTTTCTTATTTATTTTGTGGTTTAATTTATCTAGTTCTGAGAGAGGGAGGTTGAGATCCCCCACTATGATAGTTTTGCTGTCTATTTCTTCTTGCATCTCTCTGAACTTTTCCTCTAGGCATTTCCATGCTATACCACTTGGTGCATATTTGTTTAGTATTGATATTGCTTCATTATCCATGGTACCATTTAGTAAGATATAGTTTCCTTCCTTGTCTCTTAATTAGATCTATCTTTGCTTTTACTTGATCTGAGATCAGGATGGCTACCTCTACTTTTTTAATTCACCTGAAGCATAATAGGTTCTGTTCCAGCCTTTTACCTTCACCCTGTATGTGTCTCTATGCTTTAGATGTGTTTCTTATAAACAACATATTGTTGGATTCAGGTTTTTAATCCATTCTGCTGTCCACTTCTGCTTTATGGGATAGTTCATTCCATTCACATTCACAGTTAAAATAACTAATTCTGTATTTCCTGCCATCTTATTTACCCTAGGTTATGCTTTTCTCTTTCCTATCCCCTTTCCCTCCTCCCTAGTATTTTGCTTTTAATAACCACTTCCCTCAAACAATCCTTCCCCTTTAGAGCCCCACCCCCTTTTTTACACCTTTCCTTTAATTCTTCTGCTTTCCCTTCTATTAGTCTATTCCCTTTCTTTTCCCCCTTTTCCTCCTGTTTCCTTATAAGATAGGACAAGTTTCTTTGTGATACCCAATACATCTATTATTCTCTCAGAGCCAAATCTGATGAGATGAAGATTAACACAATTCTCAGTCCCCTCCCTTTTTCCCTCAATCATTATAGGTTTTCTTTGCCTCTACATGTGATGTAATTCCCCTTATTTTACCTCATTTTCCTCTTCTTCCGGTGTTATCCCTTTTCTACCTAGAATTTCTTTTTCAGATTATCATATCATAATAATCATAAAATCACAATAACCATAATATGATAATCATAAAATCACAATAATCATAATAATCATAAAATCATAAAACCAACTCTCATTCTATAAGTATCCATAACATAAATATAGTTCTCAAGAGGTTTTTTTTTTCTTCCTACCTTTTTATGTTTCTCTTTAGTTCTGTGTTTGTAGATTGAATTTTTTGTTCACTTCTGGTCTTTTCATTAGAAATAGGTGAAATTCACCTATATCATTGAATGTCCATCTTCTTTCCTGAAATATAATGCTCATTTTAGCTGGATAGTTTATTCTTGGCAGTAATCCCAATTCCTTTGCTTTCCAGAATATCAGATTCCAGGCCCTTTGATCCTTTAAAGTGGAAGCTGCTAGGTCCTGGGTGATCCTAATTGTGGCTTCTCGGGATTTAATTTTTTTTTTTCTGGCTTCTTGCAATATCTTTTCCTTGGTATGATAGTTCTGAAATTTAGCTACAATATTCCTGGGAGATTTAATTTTGGGGTTTCTTTCAGGAGGTGATTGGTGGATTGTTTCAATTGTTATTTTGCCTTCCAATTCTAAAATATCAGAGCAGTTTTCTTTTGTGAATTCCTGGAAGATAATGTCTAGGTTCTTTTTTTTTCATCATGGCCTTCAGAAAAATAACATATCTAGATATCTGATATATATAGCATATGAAGATACAGAGAACTTCCTTTGGGGATGATGTGATACAATGGAAGGAACTTTGGATTTCTAGTGAAGAGAAACCTAGACTTTATTCCGGCCTCTAACACTAGATATGTGATCATGGGCAAATCAACCTCTCTGAGCCTCAGTTCTCTCATTCATAAAATTTGTATTGAAATGCATATTTCATAAGGTTGTTTTGAGAAGATAATGATGTATACCTTCTCAGTAATTTATAAAACATAAATCGTTATAGTAGGATTAGCTGTTGTTTAGGAACCTAACATATCCTGACAATCCCATAAAATCCAAAGTCAGGACCACAGTTTACCAAGTGCTAGCAACAACAGCATCTAATCTGCCCTGTAGTTGTAAGTCACTATTAAAAATAGATCCAGATTCTTGAGCAATTTCACCAAGGCCACCTATGCCCCCTATCCTGCATCACGGATGTTGGCAGGATAAAAGTCACCTGGAATATTATTATTCCTGGTTAGCAAATCATCTATAATTCTCAGTTAATATTGATATATGTGGAAAATGGATGACAAGCCAACTGGGAATATTTGACCTAAAGAAAAAGTCACACATAAAACCAACCCATGGTAATTAAAAACTTCATGACACTCATTGAAAATTGTAATGATGATTTTTCATGTGGATGTTGATATTTTTAAAAATAAAGTAAATCTTTCATTTTGAAAATTCAAGATGTGGTAGTTTTAAGTGTAAACTAATAAAAATACTAAATCAATCAACATTTATTAAATATCTACCCTGTCCTAAGCACTGAACTAGTACATAATATTAGATACCAGCTATACAAATATAAAAACAAAATAGTGTCTTGCCTTCAACAAGCATACATTCTATCAGAAAAGACAAGATTTACATATATAAACATGTAAAAAGATGTTTTTGTTTTGGGCGTTTTCTTGGCAAAGATACTGGAGTAATTTACCATTTCTTTCTTCAGATCATTTTACAGTTGAGGAAACTGAAGCAAACAGATTTAAGTGTCACACAGCTAGTCAGTGTCTGAGGCTATATTTGAAATCACAGATTTGAGTCATCCTGATTTCAATTTGCCCCTGATGCTACCTGGCTGCCCAAGTTTACTAAAAAGACTCAAATTTACAGGTCAGACTACGAAATATAGCATGTCTTAATACTTCAGGGTATAAACTGAATGCATACAATAGGAAAAATGAAATTTGGAGTCCTCTTTAAAAACTGTAATTTCACTTTCTGAATATCTCACAATAATAAAAAAGGCATAAATATAGCCCTACCTCCATGTGATTCAGCTATCTCAAATCAAGTTAAACTTTGAGAAAAGAAACACACAATAATTTCCAGGTCTTCTTTAAAATTATTATATCAATTTTCTTAAGAGTTTGTAATTAAGTGTTTGCTTGTATCTAGTGTCTTAACAATGATATTAATCTGACTGTAAGGTGTCTTAGTCGTGGTCCATATTCAAGTTAACTTTTAATTTATAGTTTGCTAATAAATGACATTTTCTGCTTTTAGGGGGAAAAGAGTGAGAGAGAGAGAGAGAGAGAGAGAGAGAGAGAGAGAGGTGGGGATATATAAAATACCTATATGCAATTCTTATATGTGTATATAGATACATGTACTCATATGCCTACACATGTTGTATATAATATCTGTGGTGAAAAAAGTACCATTTTTTCCCTCTGCTTCCTTAAACTCATCACTGAATTCAAACACTGCTGCCACCTGCTTTTGCCACTGTGACTGTTTAATACCCCACCCCCACTGCATCGTTAGGCCAGCTGGCTGATAGTGATGTTTGCTCTAGCCCACATTTTTTTTTTTTCAATGGAATGGAGCCATCATTACTTGCAGTAATAGTTCCACTGGCACATCTGGGCCCACACAGGCAAAACAACAAGCCAGTTGGCTTGCATATGGAAACAGGGTAGGGAAGAAAGGAGTGTACTAGTCCCAACAGCAAAAATAGGTGGCAATGTAGAATGGAAGCTCAGGTAGGATTTTAAGGATTGTCAGGTTTGTGTTATTCCAAGTTTGTGAAAGCCTGAGCTGCCTCAAATGGTCTAACTCAAGGCTCTCAGGCAACCTCTGTTTTCATTTCATTTTATTTCTTTTTTCAAGTCAGTCTGTTCATTTCAGAAGATAAAATTGATCAATTTGGGGCTTCCTGTATTGCAGTAGAACTGATATATTAAAGCTATCCAGGTCAACTTTGAGAATGTTAAAAGCAAAAGAGAATTGTGAAAAATAAAAAAGAGAAATAATATTTCTTCTGGAAATGGCAGTAGAAATATTTATCCCAGATTGCATTATACTTCAGGGATCATTCAAAATTAATTAAATAGCAATAATAACAGTAATTGTTATAAAAATTAGTGTATATATATATGTATATATATATATATGTATGTATCACCATTTTAAAAATGAAAAAACATACCTAGAAAAGTTAAGTGATTAAAGTAGAGTAGAGGAATGAGAAGAAATAGGGTAAATCAGATGAGAAGGATAGTGAAGAAAAATAGAAAGGAGGAAAATACATACCAAGTAATTGTAGCTTAGTATGTAAATGGGATCACTTTACCTATAAAACGGAAACAGATAGGAGATTAAAATTTTGAATTCAATATTGTCATTTAGGAAACATTATGAAAATAAGAGAGACAAAAATAAAATAAAGGATAGGAGTAGAATTTATTATGTAAAAAGAAATGCGGAGTAATAATCCTGATCTTAGACAAAGTTAAAATTAAAATAGATTTAATCAAAAGGGAAAAATAAAGAATTGCTATGTCAGCAATATTATTCAATTTTGTTTTAGACCATTTAATATAACTAGAAACCTAAATGTATACTATCAAAACAGACACAGGAACTATGTAAACATAAATATAAAACACTTTTTATACACTGAAATTGAAATCTAAATAATTTAATTTTACAAATATATACATATGTTGTTCATGGGTAGATAAAGCAAATATAATTTTTAAATGACAATTCTACCAAATAAATATATTTATTCAATCTCATCCCAATTAAATTACTAAAAAAAAATATTTTGCTGAGTTAGAAAAATAGTAAGAAAGTAGATTTGGAAGAATAAAAGGTCAGAACCTTCAAAGAAACCAGATGAAAAAAAGATATAAAGGAAATAGATTCAGCAGTTCCAGGCTTTAAACAATGATAATTTTGATTATCACCTATTAAATTTTTTGTACAAATAAAATAAATGTAACCAAGAATGGAAGGAATGCAGAAAATTGGAGCAAAACACTTTCATAGACAATTTCTCAAATAGGATGCGATTGAGATGAAATATTGCTGTTGGAAGAAATGATGAACTGGTTGATTCAGAAAAACATGGAAATTCTTGGACTTATGTAGGAAGATGCTCTTCACTTTTACAGAAATAGATGATAGGTGGGATGAGTGTACATGTAGATGTGTGTATGTTCAAAGACATCCGTGTATATATACACACGTATGTGTTCATATGTGTGTCTGTGTGCATATTATATTTATATATACACACATGCACATATATATCAATGCTCAGAGAACAAAAGAAAATCAACAAGAAAGCAAAGAAAAGCTAAGCAACTTTGAAAATGATGAGTAATATTTATTATATAGGTTTTCTTGAAATGGAAATTTATTGTTTTGTACTGAATTCTCTCGTGTTCTGCTATGTACATGGCATTTTTTCCCTTTTCTCATTTTGAATTTAAGGTTAAAATAAATGAAAAATTTATCAAAAGAAAGTTAAGTGCCTGGCCCAGGGATTCAAAATTATCTTTCTAACCCTAAGTCTAAGCTCTACATAGTATGCTACTGAGCTGCTGTCTAGAATAGATCTGTCTGATAATGGTAAACTAGCTTTGGCTCAAAGACTTCAGTGTGAGGAGGCACCTATTCTCTCTCCTATTATTAATCAGTTAGCTATAATATTAATTTACAAAACAGCAAAATAAGTAGAAGAAAAAACAAGTTTATAGACAGCATAACAGGAGACTAACTGAAATTAGATTGTCCTAAAGGTATTTAAGGAAAAAACTGGAAATCAGACCACAAATATGAAAAATCATAAAGTTTTGCCAAGATTTTAAGAATGAACACTTTTCTTTTATCAGTTTTGGTGTAGCTACTACAATTGAATGCTAACATAATATAGACTCTAGTGCCCTGTACAAGGAAGTAAAATTAACACAAAAAAAATTAACCCCCAAAAAAATTAACACAAAAAAATTAACACAGAAAAAACTGAGGAGAAGTATTAGACTAGGAAAAACTATCCACAGAAATTATCCTTGAAACAACATAATTGTGGGAGGGTTACAAGATTAAGTCTCAAGATCTCTGAAAAAAAAGAATACCAAATGTTTGGGGGAAATCTTAAACTTGATTATTACTTTAAAAATGGTAAATATCAGTAGCTATTGACTCATTTACTTGCCCATTTCTAGGAAAGTCTTATGAGAAAAAACAAAGTAAGCAGATGAGTCAATAGTTACTACTATTTTCTTTTTCTTTCTTTCTTTTTTTTTTTTTTTGAGGCCATCCTGGATAAACATGTATTAAGGAAATGGGAAGGATTTCACATTATGTAGCAGATGCTGTTTACACAATTGATAGAAAGCTGTAGAGAATACAAAAGTCCACTGCACTTATTATTTTTTGACTATTCAAAAGTATTTACTTCAGTTGTACAAAAATGTCATCTCCCCATACACATATCAATAGGATACAAATTCCCTTAAGAAAAGTAATAGAGGAAACAGTGAACACCTATGCAAACTATCCTGATGATGAATGTCATATGAAACATAGATCACATATACACTCAACTATAGTGCTTGGCATTGACATAGATGTGGTCCAACAAAGAGTCAAAATGGAAATGGGACTCTTTTTATTATTAAAGCTTTTTAATTGCAAAACATATGTATGGGTAATTCTTCAACAATGACCCTTACAAAGCTTTCTATTACAAATTTTCCTCCGTAGTCCCCACCCCTCCCCTAGATGGCAGGAAATCGACTACATGTTGATTGTGTTATTGACAAATCAAGGATATGTATGCATATTTCCACACTTATCTTGCTGTGCAAGAAAAATCGTGTCTACGAGAAAAAAAATCTGAGAAAGGAAACACAATGCAAGCAAACATCAATACAGAGCATAAAAATGTTATGTTGTAGTCCATATTTCATATCCCTTTCTCTGAGTGAATATGGCCTTCTTTACTGACCAAATGGAATTGGTTTGAAGCATTTCATTAAGGAAGAGAGCTATGTTCATCAGAACTGATCATCATATAGTCTTGTTGCCGTGTATAAATGATCTCCTAATTCTGCTCATTTCACTCAGCATCAGTTTATGCAAGTCTCTCCAGGCCTCTCCAAAATCATCCTGCTGGTTGTTTCTTATAGAACAATAATACTCCATAACATTCATATACCATAATTTATTCAGCCACTCTCCAATTGATGGGCATCCATTCAGTTTCCAGTTTCTAGCCACTACAAAAAGGGCTGCCACAAACATTCTTGTACATGTGGGTCCCTTTCTTTCCTTTAAGATCTGTTTGGGTTATAGGCTCAATAGGAACACTGCTGGGTCAAAGGGTATGCACAGTTTGATAACTTTTTGGGCATGGTTCCAAATTGCTCTCCAGAATGGCTGGATCCATTAACAGTTCCACCAAAAATGTATCAGTGTCCCAGTTTTCCCACATCCCCACCATTTGTCATTATCTTTTCCTGTAATTTTAGCCAATCTGACAGGTGTGTGATGGTATTTCAGAGTTGTCTTAATTTGCATTTCTCTGATCAGTAGTGATTCGGAGCACCTTTTCCTATGACTGGAAATGTTTTTAATTTCATCATCTGAAAATTGCCTGTCCATATCCTTTGACCATTTGTAGTTTGGAGAATGGCTTGAATTCTTATAAATACGAGACTACTTTTATATAAATTTTAGAAATGAGGCCTTTATGAGAACTATTAAATGTAAAGATGATTTCCCAATTTATTGCTTCCCTCCTGATCTTGTCTGCATTAGTTTTGTTTGTACAAAAACTTTTTAACTTAATATAGTCAAAATTATCTATCTGGTGTTCAATTAAGAGTTCCAATTCTTCTTTGGACATAAATTTGTTCCATCTCCACAGGTCTGAGAGGTAAACTATCCT
This sequence comes from Myrmecobius fasciatus, assembly GCA_023553655.1. Classification (NCBI taxonomy): domain Eukaryota; kingdom Metazoa; phylum Chordata; class Mammalia; order Dasyuromorphia; family Myrmecobiidae; genus Myrmecobius; species Myrmecobius fasciatus. The sequence goes on along the minus strand of JAJPUD010004561.1, from coordinate 4,194 downwards.
ATATTCCTCTAATTTGCTTATAATATCACTCTTTATATCTAAATCATGAACTTATTTAGATTTTATCTTGGTATGTGGTGTTAGGTATGGGTCAGTCCTAGTTTCTTCCACACTAGTTTCCAATTTTCCCAGGAGTTTTTATCAAATAGTGAATACTTATCCCAAATGCCGGGGTCTTTGGGTTCATTGAAAACTAGATTGCTATAGTTATTGCCTAGTTTGTCATGTGATCCTATCCTATGCCACTGATCGACTACTCTATTTCTTAGCCAGTACCAAATGGTTGTGATGACCGCTGCTTTATAATATAATTTTAGATCTGGCACAAGCAAGTCACCTTGATTGGCCTTTTTTAATTTTTTTTTCATTAATGCCCTTGAAATTCTTGACCTTGTGCTTTTCCAAATGACCTTTGCTACTGTTTTTTATAGATCTGCAAAATAATTTCTTGGGAGTTTGATTGGTATGGCACTAAATAAGTAGATTAGTTTGGGTAGTACTGTCATTTTTATTATGTTCGCTCGGCCTACCCATGAGCACTTGATGTTTTTTCCAATTGACTAGGTCTGACTTTATTTGTGTGGAAAGTGTTTTGTAGTTTAGTTCATATAGTTGAACTTTTCCTTGGTAGATAGATTCCCAAATATTTTATACTATCAACAGTTATTTTGAATGGAATTTCTTTTTGTATCTCTTGCTGCTGAACTTTGTTGGTAATATATAAAAATGCTGATTATTTATGTGGATTTATTTTGTATCCTGCAACTTTGCTAAAGTTGTGAATTGCTTCTAGTAGTTTTTTAGTTGAGTCTCTAGGGTTCTCTAAGTATACCATCATATCATCTGCAACGAGTCATAATTTGGTTTTCTCATGATCTACTCTAATTCCTTTAATCTCTTTTTCTTCTCTTACTGCCAAAGCTAACATGGCTAATACAATATTAAATAGTAATGGTGACAGTGGGCAACCTTGTTTCACTCCTGATCTTATTGGGAATGGTTCTAGTTTGTATCCATTACATAGGATGCTTGCTGATGGTTTTAAATAGATGCTACTGATCATTTTAAGGAAAAGCCCATTTATTCCTATACTCTCTAGTGTTTTTAATAGGAAAGGGTGTTGGATTTTATCGAATGCTTTTTCTGCTCTATTGAGATAATCATATGATTTTTGTTAGATTAGCCAATAATACTATTGATTATGCTGATAGTTTTCCTAATATTAAACCAGCCCTGCATTCCTGGTATAAATCCCACTTGGTCATAATTTATTATACTGGGGATGACTTTCTGTAATCTCATTGCTAATATCTTATTTAAAATTTTTGCATCAATATTCATTGGGGAAATGGGTCTATAGTTCTCCTTCTCTGTTTTCACTCTACCCGGTTTAGCTATCAGCACCATATCTATATCATATAAGGAATTTGGTAGTATTCCTTCTTTCTGTATTTTTTCAAATAGTTTATATAGTATTGGAATTAATTGTTCTTTGAATGTTTGGTAGAATTCACATGTAAATCCATCTGGCCCTGGAGATTTTTTCTTAGGGAGTTGGTTAATAGCTTGCTCTATTTCTTTTTCTAAAATGGGGCTATTTAAACAGTTTATTTCCTCTTCTGTTAACCTGGGCAGTCTATATTTTTGTAGACATTTCTCCATTTCATTTAGATTATCAAACTTATTGGCATAAAGTTGGGCAAAGTAACTCCTAACTATTATTCTAATTTCCTCTTCATTGGAAGAAAGTTCTCCCTTATCATTTTTGAGACTAACAATTTGATTTTCCTCTTTCCTTTTTCTAATTAAATTAACTAGAGGCTTATCTATTTTTTTTGTTTTTTTCATAAAACCAACTCTTAATTTTCTTTATTAAGTCAATAGTTTTCTTATTTTCAATTTTATTAATCTCCCCTTTTATTTTCAGAATTTCTAATTTGGTATTTAATTGATGGTTTTTGATTTGTTTTTTTTCTATGATTTAATTTCCAATGAACTTTTGGTCTATGTTCTCCTGGCCTTATATTGCAAGTAATTTTTATTGCATCATTATCTGGAAAAGATGCATTTACTATTTATGCCTTTCTGCATTTGATTTGGAGGTTTTTATGCCCTAATACATGGTCAATTTTTGTACAAGTTCCATGAATTGTAGAGAAAAAAGTAACTCCCTACTGTCTCCATTCAATTTTCTCCAAAGATCTATCATACCTAACTTTTCTAACAATTGGTTTACCTCCCTAGTTTCTTATTTATTTTATGATTTGCTTTATCTAATTCTGAGAGAGCAAGGTTGAGATCCCCACTAGTATTGTTTGGCTGTCTATTTCTTCTTGCATCTCTCTTAATTTCTCCCCTAGGAATTTGGATGCTATGCCACTTGGTGCATATATATTTAGTATTGATATTGCTACATTATCTATGGTACCCTTTAGTAAAATAGTTTCCTTCCTTATCTCTTTTAATTAGATCTGTCTTTGCTTTTACTGGATCTGAGATCAGGATTGCTACCCCTGTTATTTTTTTTTTGTTCACCTGAAGCATAATAGATTATGCTCCAGCCTTTTACCTTCACCCTGTATGTGTCTCTATGCTTTAGATGTGTTTCTTGTAAACAACATATTGTTGGATTCTGGCTTTTAATCCAGTCTGCTATCCGCTTCTGCTTTATGGGAGAGTTCATCCCATTCACATTCACAGTTAAAATAACTAATTCTGTATTTCCTGCCATCTTATTTACCCAAGTTATGTTTTTCTCTTTCCTTTCCCTTTTTTCCCTTCTCTCCTCCCCATTATTTTGCTTTTGATGACCGCCTCCTCCAAACAGTCCTCCCCCCTTTAAAGCCCCTCCTCTTCTTTTACTCTTTTCCCCTGCTTCTTCTATTTTCCCTTCTATTAGTCTATTCCTTTCTTTTCCTCATTTCCCTCCCACTTCCCTATAAGGAAGGACAAGTTTTTCTGTGAGACCAAATGTGTCCGATATATTCTTTTAGAGCCCAATCTGATGAGAGTAAAATTTACACAATGCTCATCTCCCTCCCTTCTTTCCCTCAATTATATTAGGTTTTCTTAGTCTCTTCATGAGATTTTACCTTATTTTTAACTTCCTTTTTTTAAACTTTATTTTACCAACTTTTCCCTCTTTTTCCCAGTATGATAGCCTTTCCACCTCTAGTTTCTTTTTCATATTATCAAAGTAATGTCAAATTATACCCCCATTCTTTAATTATGCCCATAGTAGAAATATAGTTCGTAAGAGTTCTTTCCTTTAATATTATTGTTCTATAAGAAACAACCAGCAGGATGATTTCATAGAGGCCTGGAGAGACTTGCATGAACTGATACTGAGCAAAGTGAGCGGAACCAGGAGATAATTATACACTGCAACAACAATACTATATGATGATCAATTCTTATGGACATGGCTCTCTTCAACAATGAAATGTTTCAAACCACTTCTAATTGTTCAGTGAAGAAAGCCATATACACCCAGAAAGAGGGATACGAAATGTGAACCACAACATAACATTTTTATGCTCTCTTTTGATGTTTGCTTGCATTGTGTTTCCTTTCCCTGATTTTTTTTTCTTGTAGATACGATTTCTCTTACACAACAATGATAAGGGAGGAAATATGTATACATATATTCGATTTGTCAAGTATTTTAACATAATTAACATGTAGTGGACTTCCTGCCATCTAGGGGAGGGGTGGAGACTAGGGAGGAAAATTTGTAACAGAAAGCTTTGTAAGGGTCAATGTTGAAGAATCACCCATATATATGTTTTGCAAATAAAAAGCTTTAATAAAAAGATAAGAGTTCTTTCCTTTTTACCTTTGTATGCTTCTCTTGTGTTCTGTGTTTTGAAGTCAATTTTTTTTGTTCAGATCTGGTCTTTTCATTAGAAATAGGTGAAATTCACCTATATCATTAAATGTCTATCTTCTTCCCTGGAAAATAATGCTCACTCTAGATGGATAAGTTATTCTTGGCTGTAATCCAAGTTCCTTTGCCTTTCGGAATATCTGGTTCCAGGATTTAATTTTGGGGTCTCTTTCAGAAGGTGATTGGTGAATTCTTTTGATGGTGACTTTACTTTTGATTCTTTAATGATTTCCTGGAAGATAGTGTCTAGGTTCTTTTTTTCATCATGGCTTTCAGGAAGTCCAATAATTCTTAGATTGTCTCTCTTA
>JAJPUD010004560.1:137112-188606 GCA_023553655.1 Myrmecobius fasciatus | reverse complement strand
CCTTCCTTCCTTCCTTCCTTCCTTCCTTCCTTCCTTCCTTCCTTCCTTCCTTCCTTCCTTCCTTCCTTCCTTCCTCCCTTCCTTCCTTCCTTCCTTCCTTCCCTCCTTCCTTCCCTCCTTCCCTCCTTCCCTCCTTCCTTCCTCCCTCCCTTCCTCCCTCCCTTCCTCCCTCCCTTTCTCCCTCCCTTCCTTCCTCCCTTCCTTCCTCCCTTCCTTCCTTCTCTCCCTCCCTCCCTCCCTTCCTTCTCTCCCTCCCTCCCTCCCTTCCTCCCTTCCTTCCTTCCTTCCTTCCTTTCTTCCCCTCCCTTCCTCCTTTACTTCCTCTCCCCCTCCCTCCCTCCCTTCCTCCTCTGCCTACCATAATCAAGCCAAAGACTAACAATGAAGACAAGGTAAGTATATTTTTCTCTCAGGAAGATGAGATCCTACATGACAATGAACCAGAAGGCAAAGAGAGGAATTGAAAAAGGAAGAAAGAAATATGGAAATTTCAGTGGTGAGAGAGGCATCGCTAATAAATGTTCCCTATGGAAGAAATGAGATACTCTGTAAGAGGAGATTAAGAATTTAAAATGGGCATAATCTGCAAAGTTTTGGGTCTTAGGTCACTCATCCTGCCTCAGAAGAACAGGAATCAGAGTTCCCAGAGGCAATTGATACCTGAAAAAAAAAAGAAGGGCATGAATCCCTTTTAAGGCAAAAAGAGCAAAAATGACTACGAGGAAGGGAAGAGTCAATAATGAACTGCACAATTACGGTCACATGAAAATTCCTACCATAGGGCAATAGTTTCTCTATCATCTGTGGGAATTGGTACTCCTAAAAGTGAGGCGAAGTAGGCAAAAAAGAGCCAAGGAACAAAACCTATAAGACAATAATGTAGAAATTATTAAGAAGGCCCCCAAAATAGGGAGTTAATTCATTGAGAAATACAAAGATTAAAGAGGGACTAAATAATTGTAAAGGATTTGAATGAAATAATAAAAGTCTAGTATAGACAGAAAAAGTAGATAAGTAATGAAAAGAATGAGGGAAAGAATTCTCTTTTTTTTTAGAAATAAATTTGAAATAAGGCAGCTAGGTGGCACTGAAGTCAAGAAGACCTGAGTTCAAATTTGGCCTCAGACACTTAACATGGCCTAGCTCTGTGACCTTGGGCAAGTCACTTAACCCCAGTTGCCTCAGCCAAAAAGCAAAAAAAAAAAAAAAAAGAAGTTTTAAAATGACATTTTATCAACTAACAACAAATCAAAGGAAAGAAAAGCCATAAAGAATTTACTTGACTACTTACTGATGGGGAAAAAGAAGAAGAATTAAATAACTAGAAAAAGGTAAGCAAGAAAAGCAATTCATAAGTAAAACTCCAAACCTAATGAAAAAGGTACCAAATTGGAAAGATCAAGAGGTTGAGAGTGAAGAAAAGAGAGCAAAAGGGAATCAAGTTGCTTTAAAATAGATTAAACTAAAATAACTGAAAAACAGTACTGTGTTTGGAAGAAGGGGGAAATCCTTATTTGAAAAACAATATTAGAAAAGAATGGATAACTCTAATAAGTTCAAATGCAAATGGACTGAACAATGCAATAAAATGAAAAAGTGTAGCAGATTGGATAAGAAAACAAAAGCTCACAATGGGTTGCTTACAAAAATACCTTTAACAAGGAAAGACATATTTAGAATGAAAATGAAGAGCTGAGGATAAACAACTAAGCATTGAGTGAATTAAAAAAACAGGAGTTGCCATCTTCTATTAAACAAAGCAAAAACAAACATTCAAATAAAAATGGATAAAAGAGAAAACTATACTATGCTAAAATAAACCATCACCAGTAAGCCAATATCAATATTAAAATATCCTCCAAATGTCTTAGTATATAAATTCATAAAGAAACATTAACTGTTATTATAAAATGCAATAGTCTGTCTATAAATGAGTTACACTCTTACCAATGCACATTGTCCATGTAAAAGAGTAGGCATACATAGAAATTTAATATACAATTCCCAAATCTTCAGGATAATTTGTCCTTGGTCTTTCAAATAGCTATACAATATAAAGCCTCTCCCTTCCACACAGTTCTCTTCCTGATCCTCTCTTGTTAATCTTAACAGGATCCTGAGAAAAATGATGTATACTTCTATCAAAAATATACAATAACAAGCAGTTCCCTTAAAGCAGATAACTGAAAAGTTCTTCAGGATGGCTCTTTATGCAGTACAGACAAGTCCAGCCAGCTTTTCAATATAATGAATTATATTTTCTCCAATCAGCTTCCAGTAAGGCAAAGTGTCTTCTACAATAGGTATAACATACACCAAAACATATACAAAGCCTGCCTTTCCCTCTCAAACCACAGAAGGCAGTAGAAAATAGACACCTGAAAAATTTCTTCTCTCTCAGGCTGTAGATATCACTAGAGAGCAATAAGTGAATCACTAAGCATCTACAAAACTCTTACTATTTGCCAGGTACTCTACCTAGTGCTGGGGATAAAAGGTAGGCAAAATCTTTCAAGGACTCACATTCTAAATGGGGAGGACAATATGCAAATAACTTTGCAAATACAAGATCTATATGCTGAAATGGAAGGCAATTTCAGAGGGAAAGGACTAGCGGCAAGAGGAAGGAATAAATCAGGAAAAGCCTCTTGCACAAGGTGGGATTTAAGCTGAATCCTAAAGCAACCCAGTGAAGATAAAAGTCAGAGGTAAGATAAAAACTTTCCAGGAATAGAGGGTTAACAGATAGTGCTCAGAGAGCTCTATACACAGAAATAGCAGGATTCAACTCTTTTCTAATCAACACAGCAAACGAAGAATTCTCTCAGCTAATTCAGTATTCTTCCAGCCAATCAGCCAAGAAATTCCTTTCTTCCAAACATCAGATTCCCAGAAAAGTACCTGAAGAGCCTATCAGTCGGCTTATTTCATAGCCTTCTATATCTTTTTTTTTGTGTGTGTGTGACTGTTCCTACATTCAGCTTACTTATTCTCTTGCTTCTTCTTTTGTTTAACTCTTCCTATATCTTCTCTGGTTTCAATTCCTTCTCAGACACAATGACTCATCTCTAACTTATGATAGGAAACTCAATCAGGTATGATGTCAATCCTTGGATGACCTTTCCATAGCCTCCAAACAATTATTTGATTTCCAATTTCTGAGTTATAATTTTCAAAGCTCTTTTAAAAAATCAGTTACATGAAAATTAATGCCACCATTCCTTTAGCTCATTGTTCATATGATCTGAGGGGCAGATTTCTAACTGGTCCTCAAAATAATGTGTTTTTGCATTTTATAGCAGATGCTGTTTCTTCTTGAAATTCTCAGTTTTTCTTACACAAATTTTTTTTCCTGTCATTTTCAGGAAGCAAAATAATTATATATGAAAGTGGTTAAACCTTATAGTATCACTATTGCTAAGAAATACAAGAATTACAAAAATAGACAATAAGTAGCAAGATTTGAAGTCAGAGGTTCTGGGTTCAAATTCTGACTTGAGTAATTCTGGGTAAGCTACATTACCATTCCAGGTCTCCTATGTAAAATAGGAGGATTAGACTAGAAAGATCTCTAAGGTCTCTTCCCATTCTATATCTATGATCTCATGACATACAATAAAAATTTTCTATTTAAAAAAAGTTTGAAGATTTTGAATGTATTTACTATTGGAATAATGAAATCTTTTTGGTTAGCAGAGATAACTATTCAGAGTAGCTCAGAATGACAGAATTGGGTCCCTTTTAAAACATAAAAAACTCTTCAAATTTTGAAAGTTTATGTCAAGATTCTTGTAGTCAAGTTTAGAAGGATTTCTTATTTGCTTGGGTGTGATGATTCCTTCTCCTGGAGCAGGCAAACTGATTTGAATTCACATTTCATCTTTGATCAGTCTTACTCAGTACAAATGTCAAAAATGAGAATTTGATAATTATGGAACAAAGAAAGCATTTTTTCTTCATTTTTTAAAAAATCAGTGTAACACACCTTTAGGGACTACTTCCCTGGTTCTCTCTTGCAGGTCAGGTCTCTAGTAGTGAGCTGATTATGACTAATCCTCAGAGTTTTAAGGGATAACCCTGAGGGCTGCTGGGATTTCTAGTATTAAAACTCCTGAGATCCCACCAGTGTGCTGCCCATTTTCTTTTTTTTTCTTTTTTTTTTATTAAAGCTTTTTATTTGTATAACATATGTATGGGTAGTTCCCCAGCATTGATCTTTTTTTTTTTTTTTGCTGAGGCAATTGAGGTTAAGTGACTTGCCCAAGGTCACACAGCTAGGCAATGTTAAGTGTCTGAGACCAGATTTGAACTCAGGTCCTCCTGACTTCAGGGCTGGTGCTCTATCCACTGCGCCACCTAGCTGCCCTCCCAGCATTGATCTTTACAAAGCTTTCCATTACAAATTTTACCCCCAGTCCCCTCCCCTCCCCTAGATGGCAGGAAGTCCACTACATGTTAATAATGTTGAAATACTTGACAAGTTGTGCAAGAAAAATCCTATCTACAAGAAAAAAAAAAGAAAACCAGAGAAAGGCAACACAATGCAAGCAAACCTCAATAGAGAGCATGAAAATGTTATGTTGTGGTCCATATTTCATAACCCTCTCTGGGTATATATGGTTTTCTTCAGTGAACAATTGGAACTGGTTTGGGACAATTCTTTGCTCCAGAGAGCCATGTCCATCAGAATTGATCCTCATGTAATATTGTTGTTGCTGTGTATAATGATCTCCTGCTCATCTCACTCAGCATCAGTTCATGCAAGTCTCTCCAGGCCTCTCTGAAATCATCCTGCTGGTCGTTTCTTACAGAGCAATAATATTCCATAACATTCATATACCATAATTTATTCAGCCACTCTCCAATTGATGGGCATCATTCAGTTTCCAGTTTCTAGCCACTACAAAAAGAGCTGCCACAAACATTCTTGCACATGTGGGTCCCTTTCCCTCCTCTAAGATCTCTTTGGGATATAGGCCCAATAGAAACACTGCTGGGTCAAAGGGTATGCACAGTTTGATAACTTTTTGAGCATAGCTCCAAATTGCTCTCCAGAATGGTTGGATCCGTTCCACCAACAATGCATCAGTGTCCCAGCCTTCTCACATCCCCTCCAAAATTCATCGTTATCTTTTCCTGTCATTTTAGCCAATCTGACAGGTGTGTAGTGGTACCTCAGAGTTATCTTAATTTGCATTTCTCTGATCAATAGTGATTTGGAGCAACTTTTCATATGACTAGAAATGGTTTTAATTTCATCATCTGAAAATTGTCTGTTCATATCCCTTGACCACTTATCTATTGAAGAGTGGCTTGAATTCTTATATATATATATATGAGACAATTCTCTATATATTTTAGAAATGAGGCCTTCATCAGAACCATTAAATGTAAAGATGATTTCCCAATTTGATGTTTCCCTCCTAATCTTGACTGCATTAGTTTTATTTGTACAGAAACTTTTAAACTTAATATAATCAAAATTATCTATCTGGTGTTCAATTAGGAGTTCCAGGTCTTCTTTGGACATAAATTTATTCCATCTCCACAGATCTGAGAGGTAAACGTTCCTCTAACTTGCTTACAATATCACTCTTTATATCTAGATCATGAACCCATTTAGATCTTATCTTGGTATGTGGTGTTAGGTGAGTCAAGCCCTAATTTCTTCCACACTAGTTTCCAATTTTCCCAGCAGTTTTTGCTGAATAGTGAGTACTTATCCCAGAAGCTGGGGTCTTTGGGTTTATCAAACACTAAATTGTTAAAGTTATTGCCTAGATTGTCCTGATAACCTATCCTATGCCATTGATCGACTGCTCTATTTCTTATGTGCTGCCCATTTTCAAAAAGAATCAGTTGAAGTCTATCATATTTAAAAAACCTGCTTAGCAAGAATAACAAATACAAAATAATCCTCGAAGATTAAGACATTCTCCCCTTAAACATACAAAGACTCGTAAGGAAAGTGTGGTCAAAGTTAAAAGTACAGAAGTAATCAGGCACATGTGTAGATAACATGTAGGAAACAATAAGTACCTCAACATTTCTTTTCTCCTTTCATGGGGTCCTCATGAAGTTCCCCTTACATGAGGTTTTGTGATGGATTCTAAGGTTATATAGATAACCAACATTTCCCTGTCATAAGGGTTCATAATTCTTGAAGGTGCCACTTTCTATAGGCTCTTTCTCTGTAGTTGGCTACAGAAACTCCATTAACATAGAAGATAAAGTTGTGAAGACTGCATTTCTTTGTTGTTCTCTGTTATTCACAAATAACTACTATAGCAGATTTTTAATCCTTACCTCCACAATACATTTTGAATCTGGCCCCTTTTATTCACTCACCTGAGTCCCAGACTAGTTAAGGCCCTTATCTACCTCTTTCTAGGACTTTTATTGTAATCAATTAGTTGATCAACAAACATTTAGATTGGGAATTGCAGAAAGCATTTATAAGGTGTCTAATATGTGCCTGAAACTGCAAGGTGCTGGGGATAAGGGATAAAAAATGGACCTGTGATTTCATTGACACAGAGAACTATCAGATAAGGAAATTCCCTCTGCCAAAGCATGACAGCACTTTCACCCAAAATTTTAGTCTCAGAAAGAATGGGGGTTTCTCTTCTGGGAAATCTCCAGGAGGACAAGAAGTTTTGTCAAGAGATTACAGGGAATATTTGGCTAATAACTACATTATCCTATTGAAATCAATTAATTTTGTTTTATTTCTTATATGCATATTCATAGCAAATGCCAGAATTTATATCCTTTCACATTGAATGAAGTATGAGATGTTTTATTGAAAGCCAAAAGATACAGGGATAAAAAAAAGATGTGATTCCCTGCTCTAGGGCATTAAGGTTTAATGACTTTTCCATTCTGTTCTCTGGATAAATGATACATTTATCCAGGACATAGCAAGGACATAGCAGAGACAGGCCAACTCAGGTCTGATTGACTATGAAACTAGTTTTTCATCCATTAGACTATACTGCTTCTCCACTATGCTAGGTATTATTCTAGCTAAATTTTTTTAGCCTGAGTGATTGGGAGGATAATGGTATAACAGGGAAGTTGGAAGAGGGGAGGGTACAGGGAAAAATAAAGAGAATAATTCAACTTTGGACTTAGTGAGTTTAAGATGTCTACAATTGGTCACATCACCCTTCCTTGTTCAGGAAGCTCCAATGATTCCCTCTTACATTTTTCTGCCTCCCTGTCTACCTTTTCAGAATTATTGCACATTGCTCTTTACAGACTCTGTTCAGCCTAACTGAACTGTTTGCTGTTCTCCCTGCAGTACCTTCTTGAACAGTTTGCCCTCCCCTACCTGCAATGCACTCTATTCAGCACCTTTTATCTTTAGGATTCCTTGAGGGAAAGGTCTGTTTCATTTTAGGTTTTGTATCCACAGCATCTAGCACAGGTACCTGGCACATTTGTTGTTTAGTCATTAGAGTCCTGTATGACTTTGTAATGCAAAGATACTGGAGTAGTTTGCCATTTCCTTCTCCAGTCTGGTACATATTTGGGAGCCTAATAAATGCCTGTTGAATCATCTTGCTAATTAAAACAATATACAATCCAAAACTCTATTCAAGTCAATTAATTGTTGGATGGCCAAGAACTAGTGGAACTTAGAATGTATTGTATGATCCTATTTCTGTCTATAACACTTCAAATTGTTTTGGTTTTAGGGGCAGCATAGCATTAGGAAAGAACATTGATTCTTGATTCAGAAGATCTAGATTTTTATCTCAACTTTTCCCATTATTTCAATCGTTCTCATTTGTATCTGCTCTAAACTTGATTGTAAAATTAAAACCAGGTTCCAATTCCACTTCCAATTTTTAGTTTACGCTGACAGTTCGAGGGTGACACCTAGTGGCGGCCGAGGCAATGATCTGTTTGCATTCTGGGCCAGTTCTTGAGGGCCCAGATTAGATCGTCTACAAAATGGATGATTGAAAATGAACTGTGCGGTTAAACTAGCGAGATTTGGCAGGGAAAAATAAACAACCCTCGTTCCTGCTAAGAGCCGCCACCTCTAGTCAGGGGTTCCAAAAGATAACAGAATTAGAGATGACAACTCCGCTTAGAGCTACCCCAGGTAACCCCTCTCAGGAACACGTCCGGGCAGAGGGAACAACTCGCGCGTGCGCACAAGAACACCCGTCTCCTGGACTGCTCACCGCGGACCGGCTGAATGTGGCGCCCCTGGCCGGAAGTGCAGCTACGGCTGGTTCCGGCGGCTAGGAAGGTGTTGGAATGGAAGAGGTTCCCCAGGGTGAGTCCGGGAAAGGAAACTTGGGCTGGGAGGGAGCATCGCTAGGCGCGGCGGACAAGATTTTTAACAGAGGTTCTGTCCCCTTCAGACTGTCCCGGAACCAGCAGTGCCCAGGCGGGCAAAGGGGCCTCATGTCAGGGATGCCCGAACCAGCGTCTGTGCGCCTCCGGGGCTGGCGCCGCCCCCGATCCGGGTGAGGACTGCTCGAGGGGGTGCGGGGAGGGGTGTGCGGGGGGGGGGGGGGGGGGGAGAGAAGGGAGAAGAGAGGGAGCGGGGAAGGGAGGTTATGGAACAGAGAGGAAAGAGAAGGCCCTGGAGGAAGACGGGGAAAGAGTGGGTCGAAGGAGGAGGGGGCTGGTAGGTCCCCGATAAAAGAGAGGAAAGGAGTTAAGGGGGGCGCGGTCAGGAATAAAAGATTAGATTTTGGAAAAGAAAAGGAGGGAGGGGTCTAAGAGGCGTGTAGCCGAGGCCTAGAAAGGTTTAGTTTGTGACCCGGGACAGGATTTAGAATTTATAGTATTATGCCCCACACGCGCACACACAGTTTACATATTTTTCTACCCCATTAGATTATACCTTCCTTGAGGGCAGCTACTTTTTTGACTCTTTGTATCCTCGTGGCTTAAAAGAGAATGAATGAAATGTTTGTTAAGCTCTTAACTATGTGCATGTACTAGGTATTTAATGTACACTTGATGACTGGGACTTAACATACTTATACTAATGGAAGATCTCTGATGAGGGACAAAGAAGTACTCCTGCTTCCAGTACTGAACCTTAGACTAGTTACTTTTAAAAATCGGGCTGGGAAATGTAGCCCTGGAGATCTGGTAGACAGGAAGAAGCCTTTGTTTCTGTAGTATAACTTAACCTAAAATGTTTTCTACAGCAATAGAGGAAATCAAAGAAAAAATGAAAACTGTGAAACACAAAATCTTGGTCCTATCTGGAAAAGGTGGTGTTGGCAAAAGCACTTTCAGTGCTCATCTTGCTCATGGCCTAGCAGAAGATGAAAGCAAACAGGTGGGAGGCTTTGGAAAGATCCATTTTGTTGCTTATTTAAGTTGATTGATTGAAAGCTTTGCACCCTTTACATTCTGTTGATTTGAGGTACTCTGGCATATTTAAAGCATTTAACAAAACACTGATTTATTGTTTCACCAACCTATAGTTTGATGAATTCAGCTTCCAGAATGTTTAGAGTAAATCCATGGTGGATTTGTCTTTCAGATTTAAGATAGAAATTGCTAATCCCTTATCCTTAACAGGCAATCCGAATGAATGTTTTACTTATCTAGTCTTGTGCAGAATAGGCTAATGTACAAGTCTATTTCTACAAGTTAGTGATAGCCCTTTATATTTGACTAAATGACATCTAAGGAGTTTTCCAGATATAAATCTGTGATCTTTGAGATGACAAAGGAAACAAGTTAGTCTGGTCTATTACAATCCTTTATGTTTTGATGGACCAACAGAGGGAACTAGAATTAGAAAGCTGATCTATGTTACTATGTTATGACTATTGTACTAACTGTAAACATGTTTTATGAGTAATGAAAAAAGAGGAATGAAAAACTAATTTTGAACACATAAAATGAGTTAAAAACAAGAGCAAGAATAAATTTATGAGGAAGACTTCCATTTTGGAATGGAAACACGATTTTCAAGAATGACTACCCCCTTTTCAAAGATTTGCAAAAAAAAATTGACTATTGTCTTTAAGATATTGGAATAAGGAAGTCTATTCTCCAATTGATAAATGATCAAAAGATATGAACAGACAATTTTCAGATGAAGAAATTGAAACTATTTCTAGTCATATGAAAAGGTGCTTCAAATCACTATTGATCAGAGAAATGCAAATTAAGACAACTCTGAGATACCACTACACACTCTCAGATTGGCTAAGATGACAGGAAAAGATAATGGCGAATGTTGGAGGGGATGTGGGAAAACTGGGACACTGATATGTTGGGTTTTTTGTTTTTTTTAATTAATTTATTTTTTTTATTAATACTTTTTATTTGCAAAACATATGTATGGGTAATTCCTCAACATTAACCCTTACAAAGCTTTGTTACAAATTTTTCCCCCCTACTCCCCACCCCTCCCCTAGATGGCTGGATATCCACTACATGTTAATTATGTTAGAATACTTAAGAAATCGAATATATGTATACTTACTTCCACACATCATTTTTGTGCAGCAGAAATCTTATCTATAAGAAAGAATAATCCGATAAAATACAATGCAAGCAAACATCAAGAGAGAGCATGAAAATGTTATGTTGTGGTCCACATTTCACATCCCTCTCTCTGGGTGTATATGGCTCTCTTCACCAAACAATTGGAACTGGTTTGAAGCTTTTCATTGTTGAAGAGAGTCATGTCCATCAGAACTGATCATCATATAGTATTGTTGTTGCCGTGAATAATGATCTCCTGGTTCTGCTCACTTCACTCAGCATCAGTCCATGCAAGTCTCTCCAGACCTCTCTGAAATCGTCCTGCTGGTCATTTCTTACAGAGCAATAATATTCCATAACATTCATATACCATAATTTATTCAGCCACTCTCCAATGGATGGGCATCCATTCAGTTTCCAGTTTCTAGCCATTACAAAAAGAGCTGCCACAAACATTCTTGCACATGTGGGGCCCTTTCCTTCTTTTATGATTTCTTTGGGATATAGGCCCAATAGAAACACTGCTGGGTCAAAGGGTATGCACAGTTTGATAGCTTTTTGAGCATAGCTCCAAATTGCTCTCCAGAATGGTTGGATCTGTTCACAGTTCCACCAACAATGCAGACACTGATACAAAGAGAGATTCAAACTAGTTCCTTTTGTTCAACGATGAAGATAGTCATGTACATCCAGAGAGAAGCCTATGGGAACTTAGTGTGGACCAAAACATTTTAATGCTTTCTGTGAATATTGGCTTACATTTTGTTTTCCTTCTTAGGTTGTGTTTTTTTTTTCTTTTTCTAGATCTGATTTTTCTTGTGCAGTAAGATAACTGTATAGATATGTATACATATATTAGATTTGTCATATAATTTAAAATATTTAACATGTTTTAAACTACCTGTCATCTAGGGGTAGGGGTGGGGGGAAGGAGGGGAAAAATTTGGAACAAAAAAAAATTTTTTTTTGCAAAGGTGAATGTAGAAAAATCACTCATATGTTCTGTAAATAAAAACAGCTTTAATTAAAAAAAAAAAAAAAAAAAAAAGGAATTAGGAAGTCTTCTGAGACTGTTTCTAATTCACTCCGAAGAGTTTTTGCAGAAGGTCTTCTCATTGAAACTTTTAGTTTTAGCTATGAACCCAAAAGCAGGCTCTGGTTAATTGTCCTAATTCATAGGACACCAGGAAAACTCAAGCAGATGCCAAATTCAATCAGATTCAGGTACATTTTAAAAGGGCCTGAATAGTTGGGGTAAACCTAAAATCATTTTAGGACTAGACTAAGGTCCAAAATAGCCTCTGAAGTCAGTAAGTCACATAGTAAATTTTGTTTCTTTTTCTTTTATATTTCTTTGTATTTGTATAGAGATAGAAAGTGAATGTAGTTAATTATAAGAATCTTCCAAATTGGGGCAGCTAGGTGGCACAGTGGATAGAGCACCAGCCCTGAAGTCAGGAGGACCTGAGTTCAAATCTGGTCTCAGACACTTAACAATACCTAGCTGTGTGACCCTGGGCAAGTCACTTAACCTCAATTGCCTCAACAAAAAGAAAAAAAGAAAAAAAAAGAATCTTCCAAATTGGCTGTTTGCCATTTCATGATTCTTCTTCTGTACCCTCATTTCCTCCTGCTTTACATAGTATGTTTGTACATTTTATTATGTAAATAACCTGATTCATCCATCATTTCTAGGTTGCTTTGCTGGATATTGATATTTGTGGACCATCAATTCCCAAAATGATGGGACTAGAGGGAGAACAGGTATGACTTCAGTAGAATTGTGAACTTAATATGTGCATCTTTATGTGAATTAATATATTAAATCTGATAAATTTTGCTTAATAATTTGTCTTTTAAAATATTTTAATTTGAATAAAATTTTTAACATCTAATTTAATATATTTCTTCTATGTTTACAGTTATATATTGTAACAAAAAAAATAAAAGCGAAGGAAAAAAGGCTTTTTAGCAAAATCTGAATTTGGCATGATGTGTAATATTCTACATTCAAAGTTACTGACCTCTGCAAAAGAGGGAGGAAATTGCATTTTCTCATCTCTTCAGGGAGAAGCTTAATCATTAAAATTATATAGCATTCAGTTTAGGTTTGGTTCCTATTTCCATTACAGTAGCCATTGTTTTCTTGGTTCTGCTAACTTCACTTTTCATCAGTTCTTACAATTAAGTCTTCCTAATGCTTCTCTGAATACATATTTCTTATTTCTTATATTACAGCATATTGATAATCCATTATATTACTATATCATAGTCTATTTAACCACTCTCCAATTGATAGAAAACTACTTTATTTGTAGTTCTTTGCTACCATTAAAAAGGCCTTAATTGAATAATTTGGTCCTTTCTGCATTTGACCCTTCTGGTATACTGGGTAGTAATATGGTATGGGTATTTTACTTCCTTTATTAGTATATTTCTGAATTACTTTCCAGAACAGTGGAATCAATTCACAATTCTACCAACACTGTATTAGGATACCCACTTTTCCATAGTTCTATTTAAATTGATTCCCTTCATTTGTAATCTTTGACATTAACTTTCTCTTTATAAAAAAAAAGAAAAAAAAATTTCCTCTATCTGACCTTTATTCTAAAGGAGCCAGCTAAGTAAAAATGGTAAATTTTGTAAATCCATTTTATAAAATAAATCTCAAAAGGCTGTTTGGGAATGTTCAGAAGTAATTACTAAAAGGGAAAAAACAATGTAGCATTGACTTAAATCCTACAGCTTTGATTAGGGAAGCTGGATTAGGATTTTCAAGGAGTTTATATTAGAAATAAGAGGCTTATGCCTAGTGATAGCTTCAAGGCTCAAAACTGGACCTGTATATAACTTGGGAAAAATTAATGAGAAACCAATGCCTCATTTCTGGCCAGCAGGAAATAGAGAAAAAAATACCTTAATAGAAAGTCAGTTAAAACTAGAAATTGTGATAGGCTATCAGAGGTTTTGATGTGAGCCTAGAAAAGATGCAACAGGGGGCAGTTTTGACACTGAATTAGTGAGAATAAATGTAAAGAACCCTAAAAAGACTGTCAATTTTAAAAGATATATTAAAGAATCATGAGTTTCCCTATTTAGTTTTCTTAAATCTGAAGAATTATCTTCATTAAATTTGTTGCTTTTGTAAATTAAATTTAATACCTTAAAGGATAATATTTTTGTACAGAGTAGAAACTTCAAAATTTGTGATTACATAGATAAAAGTAAACATAGTTTGACTAACCACAATCCTGATCTATGAAAAGGCTGCTGTCTATTCAAACCACAACTTTCTCTACTTAGCAATAGCAAAAGGATGGCTGTTAAGAAATGGAATTAATGTTTTTAGTGTTAAGTGCCAATCTGTCTAAAAGCTTAGTTGTGTATAAGTTAATAATTTAGTGGGTAGTCTTTTGATTTAAAATGAAATATCATATTGTTGAAACATGGGAGTTGTTGCTCTTTTCATTTTGGTGCCCCCATTTTGTTCCTAAAGAGCACTACTCATGTCCCCTTCATGAAGCCTTTTCTGAACTCCTTCAGCTATTTGTGCCTCCCCTTCACCCCAAATGACCTTATCTTTTCCTTTTTTTAAACTTTGCATTATATATCCTTTTTTTTGTGTGTACACATATGGTTTCCAAAGACAATGTAAGAGAAGGAACTAGATTTTTGTTTGTCTTTATAGCTCTTGCACCTAGTACAATGCTTAGATTGCACATTATGTATAGATAGGGCACTTAATTTTTGCCAATTATTTTGATTCCAGCTTATTTTCTTCCCTTTTTTAGCTTGTGGGTTCTTAGGCTTTGCTGGCTCATTTTTGTTTTCAGACTTATGACACTCCAACATCCCTACCCCTCCCTCCTTTTTAGCAGAGAACTTTACAGTAGCAATTTCCTTACTATTTAATGATTTTTGTGTTTTCACAATAGCCTTTACTACCCTAACGCATAAATTGCTTTTTTTAAATAATATTTTAGACCCTTTACTTGTATTTGAATCCAGGTAACTGTACCTGGCATATTCCCCCAAAGATACTCTTGGAGAATCAGATTCTTGGAGAACAGACACATTTTTTTCACACCTTCCTTTCTCTGTTATCCCTCAAGAACTGTTCATACACTAATGAGATTTTGGGGGTAGTTTATAATACTAGTACTATAATAGATGTGATCTTAATTCAGAACTACCCTTCAATGATACATCTTGCAAGTTATCTATGCCTGCCCATCCTGTGAATTTCTTATTTCTCTTAAAAGAGAAAAAAAAAAATCTTACTCCTATGTGCCAGCATGTCATGAAGGGGACTTGGCTTCTTGAAAGCTATATCAGAGGAACTCACGTTCTGACAGATTCCACCATGTTGGAAATACTTCAAGAATGGGCCCAGGAGCAAACATATCCCAAAAAGGCACATTTATCTATAGCTTAGCTACCACCTGGTGATGAAATTTTTTTGGCCATGGTAACCCATGACTTTGGAGAAAATGATGCTAGTATTCTATGGAAATGTATTTATTATATGTCACAATGTATATAATTCTTTAACAAATAATTTTTGATTCTCATTTGTTCAGGTTCATCAGAGTGGTTCTGGATGGTCTCCAGTCGTAAGTTTTTACTTACACCTACTTTGTTTTTGTGATAGTTTGTCATGTTGCATTTACAAGGAAGTATAGATTTATATATACATATTTTTGCATGTGATTTATATATACATATTTTGTATGTATGTATAACAAAAAAGGCTAAGTATCTGCCTATTTGACAATATTTTTTCAGATCTTAGCTAATCATTTGTTTTTAACTAGTTCTATTGTAGTGGCAACAGAATAGTCCATAATGGAATTCAGTCCAACAAATAGTGAAGTGCCAACTATTATGTAGAGCACTTTTTGAACTTTAGAGGTCTATATAAATGTTAGTTATTGCTAGCAGTACTACTGAAAAAATGTAATCATTTCTCTCCTTAAGAAATTAACATTCTAAACACTTACATTATGTTTTCTGTACAATATTTTTAAGATACTCAATGTAAGCTAAACTGTGATGGGAAGAAATTTACATTCTATTGGGAAGAATCTTACTTGATTATAAAGGAGAAGGGAGTAAACATTTGTATAGTACCTACAACATGTCTAGCATTGTGCTAAGCAATTAAAAAAATATATATTATCTCTTTTGGCAGGTAGATGATGCAGTGGATAGAGCACCAGCTCTAAAGTCAGGAGGACCTGAATTCAAATGTGGCCTCAGACACTTAACACTTCCTAGCTGTGTGACCCTGGGCAAGTCACTTAACCTCAATTGTTTCAGCAAAAATAAATATTATCTCATTTGATTTTTATGACAACCTTGCAAAGTAAATATTTTTATTAGCTTTGTTTTGTATTTTAGGGAACTGAGGCAAACAGGTTATTTGACTTGCCCAAGACCATGAAATCTAGTAAGTTTCTGAGACTGGATTTGAACTTGGGTCTTCCTGATTACAGGCCTAGTGAAAGTACTCAATGCTGTGTGCCACTGCTGCCTTTGGTGAGATAGGTATTTGTATTAAAAAAATTAAGACAAGGAGGAAAAAATCAGAAAAATCTGTAGGAGTATTTATGAAGGGAGAGGCACTCATCATTTGAAGAGAGGAAGAGGAGGATTGGCTTACATAGCAAGTAGCTCCTGAAGTGAATCATGAGTTTTGTGAAAGGCAGAGAAAAGCGAGTTTGTTCAAAATATAAGGGAAACATACTTTGTGCAGTTGCCTGGAAGCAGAAAATATCCTGTTGAATTCTTACTGTTCTGCCATTACATAGACAAATGATACTACTAAATGATATAATGGACTATGTGGCTATTCTGTGATTATTAACATATTTTGGGGAAAGTCTGTCCTCCAATATACCAGTCTTGTGGGGCAGAAGTAGAATATGCTTCTTCTCCCTTTCTGACTGGAATGTAGAGGAATAATATGAAGTAGGGCTGAAGATGTAGATTGGATCCTAATTGGAGAAGGCCTTAAATACTAGGCAGAACTGTTTATATTTTATCTTAGATACAGTATGGAGCCACTGACGTTTTTTGACATAACTATTCCTTAGGAATATCACTTTGGCAGCATTGTGTGAAAGATAAATGAGACACCAATTAAGTCTCTTATAGTAGTCAAGGGAAGATGTGATAAGGGCCTGAATAAAAGTGGCAACAATGAGAGTTTATCTAACATGGCAAAACATGAACAGTTCTGCAGAAAGTGGATCAACAGGACTTGGCAACTGATTGGATGTTGTGAAGGAAGGAGTCAAGGATACTTTTAACATCATAAAAATCTGAGTGTTAGGGGAGCATTCAAGGAGGAAAGTTTCTTTTATGTGCTAGGCGCTGTGCTAGGTGCACAAATAAATGAAACAATCCCTATCTGCAAGAAGCTGAAATCCTAACAGAGGAAGATGATAACAAATACATATATATAATACAAATACATGCAGAGTAGTTAATTATAAAGAAGTATGAGAGGGAGGGTACTGATAATTGGGGGAATCAGAAAAGGCTTAAGCTATATCTAGAAAAACTACAGGCATCTTATGAAACAGAAGTAAAAAGGGAAGTGTGTTGCAGGCATGGGACATGGCCATTGCAAAGGCATGATGATGGAGGAGGAGGCCAATTTGATCATATGACAAAGTGCTGGTGAGACAAGGGTTTTAAAAGTTAAATGGGACTTTTAATTTTATCCTGGAGGTAATAGTGTTGAGTAGGAAGGAGAGAGCTGCAGTCAGTTCACTTGGACAACAATGTGGAGTTCGGCCTGGAGTGGGGAGAGCTTGAAGTAGGGAGATCGGGTAGGAGGCTTTTGCAGTAATCTAGGGAAGCTGTGATGAGGGCCTGAACTAAGGAAGATAGCAGGCAGTGTTGAGCCTGGAGGAAAGTCAGGAAGGAAGAAGGGTTCTTTGTTGCAGCCTAGAGGAACATGAAACCTCAAGAGAAGTAAGATTGGAATGGAAGAGTGGTGGATTTAGTGGGAATGGTGGTGAGTTTAATTTGTGATACATGAAATTTGAAGTGCTGCCAGAGTCCAGGTGGAGGTCATAAGATCACAGATTTATAGGTAGGAAGGGCATTATGAGGTCATGTAGTCCAACTCTCTCATTTTCAGATGAAGGAAATAGGCCTGAAGTGGATATATTTGTGAGCCAGGATTTAAAATCTAGAATTTAAAATAAAGTGTTCTGACTTCAGATGCATCCTTTCCACTGTACCATATGTCCAGACTTAAGTTAATTTAAGATGTAGGACTTTGTAGTCAGAAGAAAGATTAGGGCTGTATGTACAAGTTCATATAACTATATCTGGGGAATGGTGTAATCACTAAAGGGGTTGCCAGAACCCAAGAAAGAATTTTAGGGGTTGTTCCTCCTGAAGGTAGTGGGAGCTAGATAATGATATAGAAAAGGAGAAAGTGCAACTACCTTTTCTGCTGTTTTTTTTTCCCCAGTAAAGTATTTCTCCTGTGATTATGTCTTTTTGCCTGTTCCCTTTGTAGTATGTTGAAGAAAATCTTGGTGTGATGTCAGTAGGCTTCTTGCTTGGCAGTCTTGATGATGCTGTCATCTGGCGGGGACCAAAAAAAAATGGTTTGCACCTAAGTCTTTAAACATTTTGGCTTATTATTTTAGAACATACTGTTGCTTTTAATTGATACATGTATCTTATTAAATTCAGTTATAATTGTCTGAGTACCTGTTTCCCTTGCTTTGTCATTGCATTTAGTTTAGTTTAAATATAAAGAACTGATGAGCGTGAACTTTTGTTTAAGAATCTACTTATATTAAATATTATTTGTAAGAATTTTGCTCCTTAAAACATGTATGAGTTTGACATTTATGTCATGGCTCAAGAGACATATTTAGCTTTAGAGATAGGAATGTAAACTGTGTAGTCAGCATCCTACATTATCTTCATTTAGTGGAATTTCATTGTAATAAATGAACAAATGTTACTTACATAAAATATAAATTAATGCCATATCTTTTATTTATTTATTTATTTATTTTTTTGGTAATCAAAGTCATAAATGTGGGAATGCTTTACCTTCTCTTTTTTCTTTTTCTAAGGTATGATCAAGCAGTTTCTTCGTGATGTGGACTGGGGAGAGATTGACTACCTCATTGTAGATACCCCACCTGGTACTTCAGATGAACATCTATCCATAGTCCAATATCTCAGTGCAGCACACATAGATGGAGCAGTTATAATCACTACTCCTCAGGTGAGATTAATGCCATTTTTATTTTCTAAAAGCCATGCACTAACATTAAGCATGGCTGTGAAGTAGTATAAAGAACATTGGATTTGGAGTCAGTGATTCAACTCCTAGCCCTTCCAATTTATGTGCTTGGGCAAGTCATTTGATCTCTCTGGGCCTTGGTTTCCTCATCTATAAAATGAGAGATTTGGATTCGAGGACCTCTTAAGTTCCTTCTAGTTCAAAATCTATGTAGGTGGGCAGAAAATTTTTGCCCAACAATCTAAAATAGGCCAAAAAGATTGTAATGTCCTTTTTCACCTAGAGCTTTTTTCTAGTTTAGCAATCTTATATGGAAATTACTACTTAATCATTAATTCTTAGTATATCTTTTGAGCTTGTTTTATACACTAAATAAACAAAAACTATAAATTCTGGGTGATAATAAATTGATATGTAGTCATTTTCTCTACTGTGGGATTATAATAGTGTAGTTCCTTCTATTACTTCTGGAAAACTGGCTGTATTCCTTTGATAGGAAGTATCACTACAGGATGTTCGAAAAGAAATCAACTTTTGTCATAAAGTGAAATTGCCAATAATTGGTGTAGTGGAGAACATGAGTGGCTTCATATGCCCCAAATGTAAGGTAAGAACATGTACTTTTTTTTTTAAAAGCTTTTTTATTTTTCAAAACATATGCATGGACAATTCTTTAATATTAGCTCTTGCAAACCTTGTGTTCCAATTTTCCCTCCCTTCCCCCATGCCCTCCCCTAGATGACAAGTAGTCCAATATATGTTAAACATGATAGAAATGTAGAACATGTACTTTTTTAAAATGCCTGTTGCTGCTACATGTTAATTTTTTAAAAAAAAATCTTTCACAAATGAAGAAATAATTTTATAAGAATTTTTCATCATAAAACTGTCTCTGGTTTCTGTAATTTCAGAAAGTAAGTCTACAAAATTATTATGGATTTTGTGAACTGCCTTAATTTAGCATATTACATGTCTAACAAAAGCTATTTCAGAGATGATGTGACCTATTTACAAGGTAGTCATGTAATATGCTTTTAAAAATTAATGTTTTTAATTCCATTTATGTTTTAACTTTCTTTACAGAGTGAATCACAAATATTTCCTCCAACAACAGGGGGCGCAGAGGTAATGTGCCAAGATTTAAAAGTCCCCCTCCTCGGTAAAGTGCCTCTGGATCCACAGATAGGTGAGTGGTTCTCTTAGTATATGAAAGACCTATGTCTGGATCCACAGATAGGTGAGTGGTTCTCTTAGTATATGAAAGACCTATGTCTTAAAGTGGGTCAGATATGTTTACAGATGAATTACTCCATTATGTACTTCAAAGCAAACTATAAAATCACTAGAACCAAGAGAACAGAAATGTCATTTTCCATTCATATGCTTAAATTTGACTTTTTTTCCCAAGGTAAAAGTTGTGATAAAGGACAATCCTTTTTGACTGAAGTGCCTGATTCACCAGCTACATTAGCATACAGAAATATAATCCAAAGTAAGATTTTAAAATATATGCATAATTATCTCATTAAAGATATTTCTCTTTGGTTCACAGTTCTGTCCTGATACCTTAGATAAATGAGTGTTTTGCCCAGAGTGTCCCAAAATTTAGAGTATATCATGTAGATCCTCCAACCATATGATTGTGACCAGTTGTTGAGCCATACATGTAAAGACCTTTTGTGTAGAGACAGAATTAGCTATGGAATAAAACTTTTAGTATAGTTATCTCCTTGTAAATAGTTACCCCCAGTAAAGTGTAATAAATTAGCAAAAAATAAAATAAATTATAGGAAATCAGTAGGAGTGGATTCTATGTTGTATTAAGGCTTATATAAATATTTCTCTCCTTAGGAATTCAAGACTTTTGTGACATACATAGTTCAAAAGAAGAAAAGCTGATTAGCTGCTGAAACATTAATTTTTATGGACCCTAGCTATAATCATAAGCAATCTGAAAAAATGGACCAGTAGTATATATAATAAAAATGTCTAATCAATTGCAGGTATAAGAGTTAGAAATTCAAAAGTCTAACTTGGTTTTGAAATCACTTTTTAAGGACACTTTAATCAGCTAATTTTGATAAACATTTTATTAGGATATAAGTTAATATAAGGCACTGTATTTACAGATATGCCATTTAAAAAATAAACATCTTTTCTCCTCTAAAACCTGACTTCTGAGACTTATTTCAAGCAGATAAACAAAAGTCATCACTTAAATTCTTCCTAAATAGCAACAGCAGTAGCATTTAGTTGAAGAAGTTTTCATCTAATTAAAAAGCCTGTAGGGAAAACAAATTTCAATTAATATATTCAACATCTTTTAACAATCTGTCATTTTCATGGTATGGCTATTTCTTCCACCTATCCAGCTTGCATCAATTTGTACCTTAATATAAGGTGTATAATAGTTGTGGCTTATGTTTTCTTTGGATTTTGTAAGATCAAATTTTACTAGGTAGAGAGGAAAGAAAGGTAAGCTTTCACATACATTGTTAGCTCTTGACTGTTGCTGCTATAAATTGCTCAACAGTTTCACACTTAGCAACTATGTTTTTAATCAAGAAAATCCAACAAGTGTTTGTTTATATATTTGAACTCTTAAGCACTTATGTGCCATGCATTGAGGAAGATGCAGACAAGGAGTATATTATCTAGTTTGGACAATGACACTACTTTGAATTTATTTGTATAGAAGTTTACAAAGTTCTTTTAAATATATTCTCATTTGATCCTCAGAACACGGATAAGCATATCAAGTATTATCTTCATTCTACCTGAAAGAAAGCTTACTCAATATAATAATAAATATTAAGTAGTTTAGTTCAGATTTGAACCAATTATCTTAGTTTAGCACTTTCCATTATTCCAGCAAGAAGCCAAAGGACAGTATATAAGTATCAAATAAAGTGGTACTTATTTAAAGATTATGAATTCATATGAAGGCAGTATAATAGGAGCAGCTAAGAAAAGTTTCAGTGGGATGGAAGGATGTGGATTAAATGAAATCCAAGTCAAGAATTTATGCATAGCTTGTTCAAGGTACATATAAAATTGAATAGATAAATGGAGCCAAATTACATAGTGGATCACAAATGCTAATTTAGTGTTAGAACCTTATTTTGGAGGTAATGAAGAGCCTCTGCTTCTCATTTAATGTTTGTGTATTTCCATTCTCTCTAGACCAGGCTTTTGAAATTCATCTTGACACTCCTGTAAAATATATTGACATTTTATTATTACTTCTGTATAGAAACAAGCAAAATGTAAGCATGAAAACATTTAATAACTTAACCAATAGCTCATTACTTACATATTAAGAAAGAGATTACTAATCCACAGGACTATGTGTTAATTAGCTTCATCATAAGACATCACAGTTTGGAAATATAAAATAAGGTATTCCATAACTAATTTCTTCAAAATTTAAAAGCAACTTAAAATTAGCTATATTTATCAGAAGATACTAATCTTATTAAGAGGAAGTTTGGGGTTTCATCTTTCCTTCTTATTTAAATCTTTTGAAACTAAGAATGCTAGTTTGACTTATATGTAAACTAAAAAACTTAGGTGTGATATGGTTACATGAAGTAGCTCTTTCCCTTGATATACCTTCAGGGGCTCTGGCACAAGCTGTAGATTTACAACTATCTCCAACTTACTCTCTGAAATATTGCCTGGGATAGAAATCTTGATGTGACTTTAGTGATATTTTTTTGTCCTCCTATTTTACAGTGGATGTATCCATATAGATTAGCAGTTTGGAGGGAGATGCCAGCAATCACAAGTGCCTGTTCAGGAAAAAAGAAAAAAGTATTTTTATTTTTAAAAAATCCTAAGGATTTTTTTCATTTCTACCACCTTGATCTGATCTTAATCTATTCTCATTCTGTTTTAAAAAAGACTATGGAATACAGTTTGATTATACTATTAATATTTCATTTCAACATTGGATAAACCTGATCTTGGCAATAAATAAATTCATCTTTAAATATAACTTAGGTAATTTGATTTATAGAAATAATGGACTTAGTAGAGGCAGGATGCAGCTTTTAAATGGTATTTTAAAACCCCACAACTCCTGTGACTACTTGATTTAAGAAGATAACAAAAGTTTTGAGTGAAGATGATAATGACTTACTAGCCATTTAAGCTTCAGGGAGAATAAGGTGCTAAAGAAGAATACAGTCCAGATCAATGGACAGATAATTAGACCAAGCCAGAAGATTCTAGCTTCAGCTTCTGTTCCAGTTGAATTATTTAAAGACACCTGTTAAGACAAAGTGGTTCAAGTTAAAATGTGATGTTATAGTTTATGTTGACTTTACTTGTACTATTCACAATATGCATGTACCAGAAAAGAGGCAGTAGGGATACATCTTGTGCAGGGCAGGAGTCAAGACAGGTACAAATCCTAGAACAAACCAATATAAAAATTTAACAATTTTTAGTTTCTCCTTAACTCAGTTCTTAATACCTTTTTGGCTTCAAAAATCCAATGACTTTTTCCATCTTCATCTATCTGGTTCCACCAGCGTAAGCCAACCATGAGTCGTCCTGTCACATTCTAATGAAAACGGACAAATTAACATATGCAATTTTCCTTTAACTCACTATTTATGCTATTACAAACATACCACACAGAAAGAGTAACCCCCTTTAATGGCAGGCAAAATGTAAGTCATGTATATTAATAATTGTCATGAGGACAGGAAAGGAAGGGAGGTTCAAACATGCTATTTTCTTTAAATTAGTTTTAGTGATATCTGATTTTAAAATTTTTTTTTTTTTTTAAAGGTGATCAAGTCTGACCTATTATTTCAGGAGTAACTTCTAAAATAGGAGAGACATAAAATCACCCAGAACCTAATAGATAACAAAGAACTACCATCTGAGCTAAAGTTCATAAATGTGATACTTTTTATTTGTTGCCATCAGTAAAGAAGTAAATGCTGTAACTTTTCACCAGCTTTTGCTAACAGTTAATAGAAATTTTGACCAAAATAATAATTTTTAGAGGGCTGACACACACTGTGTCTATAGGACCTGAGGCAAGTCATTTAATTTCTGTACCCTAGGCATCTCTCTAACCACCCCACATTGATAGAAGGTATTTCCTCATCCTAGCATTCCCTTTTTCAGTGAAATCTCAGGTGTAATCTATGCCTTTCTCTAAATTGTATTTTTAAAACACTCAAACTGATCAAAAAGTCACAATCATCCAATAAAGATTATAAAATTATTGGAAACAAATCCATTGCTGGTGCAAGATTTGCCTTACCTTGACAGACCAAAAGTCAAAGGACAGAAGAAGAAGAATAGTGACAAAACAGGCAACAAAGCTTTTGCTGAACCAGTCACAGAACAAGTAGGTAATGATAGCACTCACTCGGAAAAATAGGTGGAAAAAGGTAGCCAGTGGATGCCTAGGAAAATAATCCAAAACACTTAACTAGCTTTAATAGGTAAATATGAAAACATTTGTTAATCCAGGATTGCAGAATCTATTCCTGAATTATCATCATTCAAATGTAGACACTTCATTCCTTAATATTTTATGACAGCTAGAAATTTAGACTATAGATTTTATGGAAAATCACTAAATGTCTAAATAAATAGCATTACTGGTACTAATAAATCTTTTGTTTTAAATTGACTTTTAAAATTGGTATCTTTTTTTTCAAAAGTTCCCATGGGATCTTTTGTTTTTTACATTGCCTAGATTTCCCCCATGCTTTTACTCCTCCCCCCTCCCAGGGAGTTATCCCTTAAAACAGAAATTTTAGAAAAGGAAGAAAAGGGGAAAAAATTTCAGCAAAACGGACCAATTCATCAAAAGAAAATTGAAATTATATACAATGTTCCATACATATCTAACTGCTGAAAAACAAACTTAAAGGAGGGTAGCCTCTCATATCTCTCTTTGAGGCCAAGCTTGTTTGTTATAATTTTGCAATGCTTTTTCAATTTTTTAAAAATGGTTATTCTATTTGCATCATTGTAACCATTGTGTTTTTTTTTTCCTTTTAAAAAAATAACCTCATGGTCCTGAGCCTTCGAAATAGATGCTTCAGGATAGAAGGAATTGTTTAAAGCCTAACCCATCATTTTTTCTCAGCCAGGGTATGATTATTCACAATTTTGAACAAAGAAAGAAAATAGTGAGTCATTAAGAAAAAAATTTCACATGAAGATCAGCCTTCTCTCCCTCCCACTCTCTTCTGAGAAAGCAAGAAAAAGAAAACCTCTTACAAATAGATAAAGTAAAATGAAAAAAATACCATTTTCTTTGACCAGAAAAAAAAAAAAAAAAGACTCATTTTGGACTCTGTGTCCATCATTCATTATCAGAAGGTAGGTAAAATGTTTTATTATGATTCTTTTGGAATTGTGACTGGTCATTGTAGTGATCAGAGTTCTTAAATCTTTAAAAGATGTATGTCTTTACCATGTTGCTGTTATTATAGAAATTGTTTTCCTAGTTCTGCTCATTTCACTCTATATCATCACTTCATACAAGTTTTCCCAAGTTTCTCTGAAATCATCCTCATTGTCATTTCTTACAGTGCAATAGTATTTTATAATATTCATAAACCATAACTTGTTCAACCTTTTGCCAGTTAATGGCTACCCCTTCATTGTCTGATTTTTTACCATCACATAAAAAGCAGCTACTGTAAATATTTTCATACACATGACTCCTTTCTTTCTGTGATCTCTTAGAAGTTTGCAGCTAATAAGTGGTTTCATTAGGTCAAAGAGCTTTATAGCTTTGGAGGCATAATTTCCAATTGCTTTCCAGAATAATTAGACCAATTCTCTGCTGTTTTAGCAGTGCACTAATGTACCTGTTTTCTCACACCCCCTCCAACATCTGTCATTTTCCTTTTTTGTCAACTTTGCATATCTGATGGATGTGAAGAGGCATCTTTCATATGACTAAAGATGACTTGGATTTCTCCCAAGAACTGTTCATTATCCTTTGACCTCTTATCAATGTGGAAATGACTCTTATTCATGCAAATTTAAACTTCTTACCAAGCATCTTATAAATGGGACCTTTTTCAGAGAAACTTGCTATAAGAAGTTTTCTCCCATTTTTCTCTCTTCTAATTTTAGCTTCACTGGGAGTTTTGATGTTAAAAGTGTTCTAATTCTATGTAATTAAAATTGTCAATTTTACCTCCTATCTCTCTAACCCTTGTTTGGTCCCTTACTCATACATACATTTCTTGCTCTTCACAGTTGTTTATCATGCTACCTTGACTTATGCCACTGCTTAAACATAAGTCTTGTACCCACTTGGAGCTTGGTATATGATATGAAATCTTGATAAATGGTGTGAAATATAAAAACTATATGTAGTTTCTTTCAAGCTGCATTACGATTTTCCCAGTAGTTTAATAGTTTTAGTCAAAAGGTGAGTTCTTATGTTGGAATCTTTGGGCTTATCAAACACTAGCTACTGTGCTTTTACTTTTTTATATTGCATATATCATAATGTGTTCTGTTGATCAAATTCTCTGTTTCTTTACTAGCACCAAATGCTTTTATATAAACAGGCAATTTTCAAAGTAAAAAAATCCAATCTATCAACAACCATTTGAAAAAACAAAGTCAAAGCAATTCTAAAGTTTTACCTCACACACATTGTTGACAAAAAAGGAAAAAATATTCGTTGTTGGAAGGGCTTCAAGAAGACAGGCATAATATTTATTGAGGGAGCTGTGAATTGGTTTAAGCCATTCTGGAAAGCAATTTAGAACTATATATCCCCAAAGTCACTAAACTGGGGATACCCTTTGCCCAAGTGATGATGGCATGGAATCTGGTTGCAGATTAAAGTATATTATTTTCACTTTTTTTTCATGGTTTTTTAACCTTTTGTTCTGTTCTTTCACAACATGACTAATGTGGAAATATGTTTAACATGATTATATATGTATAACTTACATCAGATTGCCTGTCATCTTGGGGAAAGGGAAGGGAAACAAATTTGGAATTCAAAATCTTAATTAAAAATAAATGTTGAAAACTATCTTTACATATAACTGGAAAAAATAAGATATACTATTTACATGGAAAAATAAAAATTGAATTCTCACTATTTTTGACAGTTTTATCTTTCTAAGCTGACCTTGAAGTATATACCAAATGCTTAAATACTAGATAGTGAGACTTTAGTCAACCCTTATTTGATCTAAACGCTCATTAGGTTAAATGAGGATTGACTTGGAAGGCCTTTTTTGTTCTATTTTTGTTAATTCTTCCTATTGGATTGTTTTTCTGCTTTAATTTGTACAGTATGCTAAGGATTATGAAAATCATAAAAACATGTTTAGAAGGGCCCTCAGAGGACAACAAATCCCACAACCTCTTTTTACATAAGAACAAACAGGTCTAGAAGAGCTATTTAAATAACAATTTTGATCTACCCATTTCCTTTCATTTCTGTTATAATATAACCTCTGAAAAGGTCAGTCAGCCATGGCTGAGGGCATGGCTGTCTGAGATGCTCATTCATTAGGTGGGGTGGGACCCCACCCAATTGGGAAATGTAATTTCTGTTCAGAGTATAAACAGAATCCAGTCTTCATGAGCTTTTGCCTAAAGGAAGAACCCCCTATCTTTGATCACCATCTATTAAGAGTTTAGGGCAACCAAGTTCATGATGAAGAAAAATAGACAGGTCATGATGGAAATGTCTTGAGGCTACTGAGTCTCATAATCAAGCCTCATTTTCAGGAGGATCTGAAAACTTTTAGCCCACCTCCTCATTAAATTCTACCAATCAGGGTTGAGTTTTACTTGCCAAGGGAGTTCGCTTTCAGAAGTGATTTTAAGAGTCTTTCTTAGATTCCCTGATCATCAATTTATTGATTGCTGGCTAGCTTAATAAATTGAGTATTAATTACCCAGAAACACTGCCTCTTGGGGGGGGGGTTTATTCGTGACATTACCAAAGTCTTGCCAAATATCAAGTCTAGTGCTCTCCACCATGGAAAGCTGCTTCATATTAACTGAATGTTTGGAATAACTAAGGATCTTACAGTAGTTCAGTCATTTCTATGTATCAGCTATTTTGGCAAATTCAGAAGGCTATCTAAAAAAAATACTAATGCTGAGATAACGCCTCAAAAGTTTATTTTTTTTATTTTTTTTTTGCTGAGGCAATTGGGGATAAGTGACTTGCCCAGGGTCAACCAACTAGGAAGTATTAAGTGTCTGAGGCCAGATTTAAACTCAGGTCTTCCTGACTAAAGGGCTGGTACTCTACCCACTGTACCATCTAGCTGTCCCCCAGAAGTTTTTTGATCTCTGATGCCTACTTGTTTTCTTTTTTTTTTTTTTTCTCCTCACAGTTGGCTGAGGATAAGGGTCAGGGAGGGAGATACCAGTACTTTAGGATCTTGGTCAACTGGATTCTGGTTAATCAAAGTTTTATTTAAGCACAAATGTAAAGTACTTTGTGACCTTTTTTTAGACCATTTAGTCTCTTAACTTCAAACAATTCTCTAAAATGTGAACCAGGGGTTCTTCACCTTATTGGTGTCGTGGACCCCTTTACCAGTTTGGTGAAATTCTATGGTTACCTTTTCAGAATGGTGATTTTAAATACATAAAATAAAGCATAATATTATAATGGAAACCAAATATATTGAAATACAGTTATTCATATGTGAAAAATTGTATACATATGTGAAATATATGTGTATATGTAGGTACATAAATGTGTGTATCTATACACAATAAGTTTACACAGCCTAAGTTAAGAACCTCTACTTTAAGACTCCAAAGTGCAGATCAGTGGCTGATCTGCATTTGTAGAAATGGTTCCCTTACCCTACACCAATGAAATCACAGATCCAAACCAAAAAGGGAAATGATACCACGAGAAATAAAATTTAAGAACATTTAAATTCTTTCAGAATAGGTCATATTAAACATTCTTTAGGATCAATTTGTATCTCCCCTGATCTCTAGAACCTGCTTTTTCATGCTGACACATCTTGTAATTAGTAAAGTTTGTACACCCAACAGGTTTTAACATTTCCCTTGCTTTCACAAAAAAAGGATATTGTGCTGAGGCAAAATCTTACAAGTCAAGATACATGTTTCTTCTCAGAAGGGAGTAGATTTGTTTCGCAGCACTGCAAAAATGCATAGGTTATAACTTGTAAAGAGAAGGACAGAGCTTTCTTAGGACAAGGCTTTGCTTCTTTTTTAACATATCCCCTGCCTTATTCCTCAAAGTTCTCTTATTTATGGAGTCCAATCTAAACTCAGCCTGGCTACCTTCTGCTACCTCCTCCCATCCCTACCTCTTCACATCATCTTTCTTTTAAATTTTTTTTCCCAAGCAGCCTTCCCTTTTTTATCAATAAGAATTCATCACTTTTCTTTTAATAAATTACTAACAAAATAATTTGTTATAAATTTAAAGTTATGAGCAATTCTTCCCTATTTGACCAGCTAGTAAGTATGTCAACATCTAAATGTGGGGACAGATGTTGAAAGGGGGAAATGAAATCTCTTAATTAAAGCACTGTCAAGGTTGACAACTTATGCCTGTTTCTCTACTTTTAAAACAAATGTTTTCTCCAGAGGCTGAGTTACTTGACAGATTAAGAATAGTGTTACAGTCCTAAATACTATAGAAAAAAATGCTGTTGTACTTAGCTATAAAAAGCACATATGGTTAAGTGTATTCTTAACAATGGAAAATACAAAGTTAGTTGCCCCTTCAGAAATTAGCTGCTCCCTCTAATTCAGTAAAGCAGGCTTCTGTTTTAAAGATATATTAAATGTGGGAGAATCAGTATTCATTAAGACCAAAAAAAAATCTGTATCCTTAAATTAGAAATAACAGAAATCATATTATGATAATGGACAAACCTATGCTATATCTACACTATTATGACTAATGATTTTTATTGTGTTTACTCAAAGAATTTAGTCAAACAATATAATTGACTAATTTTTTAATACAATTCTCTTGTTTGAATTGATTAGATTCACTCAACATTTTTGCATTGTGTAGCTGTGGCCTAGATTTCATTTTCCTTCTTACATTTTACTTGTCATACCTTCTCATTCCACCTCCATCCAAATTAGGGGAAATGTTCTATTTCTGACCTACTTGGTACTTCTAAGTAGGTGACATAAATGAATACTCATACTTCCTCACTAAAGTTCATAATAAAGATTTGGGAAAGGAAATGAATAAAAGCTTATGCTCCCTCTTTAATCATCACACGATATTTTTCTTACTTGTTTCTGTTCTTTATTTTAAAGTGACATCTTGTTTTTAGTGCCTGTGGTAATTCTCTTGGCAGGTGAACAAACAAAACCCATACAAGCCAATAAAGGGAAACAAACAGATTCGGTTTGATCAATCTTTTCTTCATGTTACTCCAGACCCTGCAATCATTCTAATGTCTTCTATGGGTGAGGGATAGGGAAGTATTGGGATCTAATTTAGTGAAGACTTCAACTATGCAGCTGTACAATAGCACAAAGCCAAATCTTTTATTTCATCTGACCAATAGTAATATATTAATATAGTGACTTCAAAACATAATGTGCCATAAAAGTGTACACAAGTACATAGACTTATTAGAGTAGTTACAGAAGCAAGATGATACCTGAAATGATTTGTTTCAAATAAGTACTAACTTGTACACAAATAAAGTAAATAGAAAATTAAAAATGGGATTAGAAAAGGATAGGACATATCCTGTATAACTGCAGTCTATCATTTTACTTTAGGGGAGTGGGTTTTAAGGAGGAGCTTTGAACATAAGATAACTCATCTTTATGGATTCATCAGGCATTTATTAAATACCTATAATGTGTGGGCTTTGGGAGCTTTTGACCCACAAACTAAAGGGCTGTTTTCTTTTGTTTTCTTCAGTCCCTCAAGCTCTCAAAAAAAAAAAAAAGCTTAGACATTAAGGTAAGGGTTAAGTATAGCTTAATGCAGAAGAAGTGGAGAAACCTGAAAAAAAATTTAAAAATAACAATGTAGAATGTTAATCCATAATACCCCTATTTGATGGCTTTCCCCTAGCTGTCTCTCTACTATAACTGGGTATACAAACCAATACATGGATTCTGCTTCTGAAACCACTCAGGAATTTGCTTCCTGCAAGCAAAATCTTTGCTAGCACACCCAAACCTGCTGTAATATGCAATGAAATAAGCAAAACCTGGAGAGGAGACGGAAAAGATATAGAAGAGAAATCAATGTCCCTGCTGACTATGGGGGCTTCTAGGTCAGCAAACCTTGGGATTTAATAAAGCAACTCTGTCTTGAACATCGAACCCAACCTCCACTAACCTCACAAAAAGCAGCAGGTACTGACTGATTCAGCACAAGCAGGGAAGTAAAGAATAAAGGTAGGAAGCCACTGTGCATGGCTGCACTGAAAAGAAATATCTACTGAATTATGATCTGGAAGAAAGTGGTATTGATTCTAAATATATCTAGATATCTAAATATATCTATAAGATACTAAGGGCAGAGACCAAAACTGGTGAAAAGCAAATACTTCACATGGGAGGAGGCTGAGGCAGCTTTGTAGTTTAGCCCCAGAGGTAAATATACCATCAAATGGGTAAGAATCAGAAAGTTAGTGACAAGAAGGCTAAAAGCACAAAAAATTTAAAGAAGACAATGCAATTAAAAACCAAAGAGATGAAACAGTAGAGAAGATGCTAAAATGAAAAGATTTATTTGCCTACCAAAACTTCCAAAGAATTATAAAATCTTCTAATAAATATTTTTAAACAAAGGAAATTGAACCATGAAGCAAAAACCCTATGAATTCCCGAAAGAGCATGAAACCTTAGCACAATGTTTCAGAATGGTTCAAGAAGGAACTCAGAATCTTAGAATAAACTTAGAAAAGAACAAAATGGCAGAATTTATGGCTTGCACAGCAGAAAAAAAAATGTGGTAAATCTCTCCAAGAAATGAAAAAGAAAACAAGAGGTTAGGAAAAAAAAAGACTGAAATGAAGGATGATCTACAAAAAAAGAGAATCAAAAAGCAAATATATTCAAAGAACACATGAACTCTCTACAAGAAAAAGCCACTGATCTAAAAGTGAAACTGAGGAGAGACAACTAGGATCATAGAGCCTCCTAGAAGAACAAGACATGTTGAAAAATTTGATCACAATGTAAGAAGTCATACAAAAAAAAAATCTAGAACTTCTGTATACAGAAAACAAAGTACCAATTAAAATAATCCACAAGTCTCCTTCCAATAAAACAATAAAAAACAATAAAAATTAAAAAAAAAAAAAACCTTAAGCATTGAAGTCTAAGAGAGAGATATAGAGATTAGTAAGACAAAGTCTTTATCTACCAGGACATTACAATCCAGTAGAAAACAACCTTGTCATAGCTGCCAGTTTAGACCATAAACTCCTTCCCTCTGATTTCATGCACTCCACAAACATTATATTGAAATGAATTTTTTAAATCATCAACAAAACAATCATTGAGCATAATACATATTCTCTTTTAACATGAAAATGTTCTTGAGAGATAAGACCAGTTCATGGGGGAAGGGGGGAAAGAATTAATTCTGGGCTATTTCCTTCTTTCTAGTCAATCAAGATTTGATCTTATAGTAGAAAGACTTATTGTATGAGGAATCAGGGCCTTGAGTCCAGTTCCTGACTGAACAGGAATTATATTCAGACTGTTACCCCAGATACATTTCGTTTTTGTATTTAGATTCTTGTATGTCCTACTCACTGATGCTGTGACTAGGTAGATTATAGCATGGATTCTTAAACTTTTTCCACTCAGGACCCCTTTTCACCCAAGAAATTATTATATGACCCTGAGAATAGAGGTAAATATACCTATGTATTTACTGATAATAAATAATAATTTTATGACTCCCACATTCAGTAACAAGACTCCAAATGGGGTCATGAACAACAGTTTAAAAAGCTGGGGATTATGGATTCTTCTATTTCATTCCAAGTTATGTGCTCTGAACAGCCACACTCCACTGGCATCTATATATTCTTTAATATTTCTAGCACCCAAACTATTGCTTGTCTTTCCCTTCCCAACACTGCCCCACCTACTACAAAGTCATTCATACTTGAGTGAAAATGAGTTTAGTCTGACTGCATTCTTCCTAACAGGAAAAGAACAGGAGTTTCTGTGCAGAGACATTCTTGGTGCATCAAACTCATGGCAGGGAGTGGGAAATGAGGAAGGCTATCTGGGCAAAAGTTATGGGGAATGTTGGGCAGTCATAGAACTATATGAGAGTACTAACTGGCTAAAGAGCAGGGACAAGTGAATACCAGGAAGAGAGAAGAAAAATCAAAATCAGACCAAAATCAAAGAGGCAGCATGCTACAGTGGACATAAATTGGGACTCAGTATTGGAAAACCTAGGTTCAAATGTCAACTCTGCTATTTAATACCTGGGTGACCTTAAGCAAAGCATTTCAGTTTCCAGAATATGAATTTTATGGAATTTCCAAATGTCCATATTATGGAAATTCCCAACAAGTCTATAAAATTAATTATGGAAATAAATTTCCACAAAATGAATGGGTTGGAACTGATGTCCTCTAAAATCCGTTATAGTTCTAATTCTTTACTCTTAGAACCTCAAGAA
This sequence comes from Myrmecobius fasciatus, assembly GCA_023553655.1. NCBI lineage: Eukaryota > Metazoa > Chordata > Mammalia > Dasyuromorphia > Myrmecobiidae > Myrmecobius > Myrmecobius fasciatus. The sequence continues at coordinate 155,193 of JAJPUD010004560.1, read as the reverse complement.
CCTTCAGAGATTATCTAGACCAATTCTTTGTCCTGTTTATATTCATCCAACTCCTAATCTCTAAAAAAAGTCACAAATATGGCTTCTTCTTAAATACTTACAGTGATGGAGAAGGTATCTTAAAAGAAAGCATTTTATTCCATAAGTTGGTAGGAAGTTTGTCTGCTGAACCAAAAGAAACTTGTTCCTTCCAACTTACATCTATTTGTTCTAGCTCTGCCCTCTGGAGTCAAGTAGAATACATTTAATCTTTTTAAGAAAGAAGAGAGAATAATAAAATAACAAAGGAAAAAAGTTTGCCTGTTCACCAAAAAAAGTCTTGCATTCTCCTTCCTTTGGAAAATAAGGCTTAGGAGAGAAGAGAATAGCAGATAGATGATAAACCACCTATCCCGCCAGCAAAAAGTCTTCGAGAACAAGTTGGATGATTCTGGCTGGCTGCTCTAACCTTGGTTAGGTTCTCTAACCCCTGTGATTTCAAGGAGAATCCACTCCTTGAATTGGAGTCAAGATTGTTCCCCTCTATTTGAAGACATTCCTTAAGAAATCCTACCTAATTCTTCTTAAGCAATTTCCTTTATTCACTTCTCTAACACCTGCCAAACTGATGAAGTAAAGGTTCAGATATAGTTGTATTTACATAATAGAACAAATCAGATAGTATATGAATTTGGAGTAGAAGGGAGGGAATGGAAAGTATTCATGGTATAACTTTCACTGACCATAAGAAGGTACCCAATATCTAACAGTTACCCCATCTTCCAGATGGTTTAGCTTCCACAGTTTACTTCATATTAAGTAAAAAGGAAGTTAAATCAAAACAGATGCAAAGAGTTAATTTCATAATATGCAATATCTTTAATCAACGAGAACTGAAATTTGTTTAGTTCCTTGATTCTGTGGGTTATTTTCCTTAGTAATCATGAATGTTCCTGAAAATGAAATAATCTGATCTCTGTGGGAGCTTCTTATGTTGTTACATTTATGTATTTTTAAATAGTCTTCTTTAGGGTTAAGAAAAAAAGTGATTATGATTTATTCCCCAAAGTAAAAATCTATGAAAGTTGACTAAAATCTGCCAGATCTGATAAAATTCAATCCTATTTCAGGAAAACAAATGGCCTTCTAAAAGAGAAGAAAGTATGATCACCAGACATTATTTTCTTTCCTTATTTTCATTTATACTGTACCTTCTGTATAAGAAGATGTTAAGTCACTCCTATTAGGGAAGGCACTTTGATTTATTTCTATTGCAGCAATTTTCTCACTGAGGCCATTCATACTCTGGAACCTACTTTTCTTGATCAATATTTTGATTTGTTGATACGGGCAGTTAGAATTAGAAGTATCACTTTTGGCCACAGGGCAGAATTTTAGATTTTAGAGAGGATGTTATAAACTTATAGAAAAAAAAATTGGGGGCTTAGAAAAGTGAAATAATTTCTCCAAAGTCATACAGCTAGTTTATACATGACTCATGACTAAAGTCTGGAATGTCTAACCCTTATTTCAGTGTACTTTCTATTTTCCATCTCAATTGCAATGTGGATTATAAAAGTTTGTCTACTCTTTATATTTCTACTGCTATTATTATTTTACATTTTAGGCTCAGGAAAGGCAAATGACTTCTCCCAAATAAAACACTTATCATTATCATATAGCTAGAACTAAAATTCTTGGGCTAGGAAAGACTATGTGAATTTACCTGATTTTAGCTTTCCTCAATGCTAATTCCTCTTCATTTCCAAAATCAAGAGACACATCCTCTGTGTCATCCACCAGGGACTAGGGGAAAACAAAAACAAGAAAGCCATTGCTATGAGTTGAAAGAATGAATGTTGGATTCATAGTGGAGATCAATCTGTGTGACCATAAGCAAATCCCTTAAGTTTTTCTGAGCCTCTTTCCTCAACTGTAAAATGAAGAAGCTAAAATAATTGACCTGTAAGATTCCTCCCTCTCTAAATTGGGGTCCTATTTTGTTATACCCTTTTGAATCATATTATCTTTCCCATACTACATTAGCCCATAATTGTTTAAGTACACTGCCCATTGTCTTAAATTTCTTCTGGCCTCTCATAAGGAATGAAAAATAGAAACCATAAGGGGAGCTATATGTGGGTATGGGTAGGTGTGTATGTATATGTGTGTATGTGTTATATATTACATATTAATAATTATATGTAATAAATTATAAATTAATATATTGTACACAACTATAATAATCTATATTAACTAATTAATATGCAATATACATATGTATTTATATATCCACATACATATAATGTGTACATGTATACATACATTTATGTAAATACATATACATATAAGTAAATATTCAAACACATGTATAATACATGCATACATACATGTCTGTATGAGATAGATTTAGAGCTAGAAGGAATCTTAGTAAAGGTCATGGAGCTCAATCTCATTTTACAGATGAGGAAACTGAGGTCCAGAGAAGTGGTCACTTACCCAAAGTCACATATAAGCTTCAAGTGTCTTTCCTAACTCTAAATCCAATACTTTATCTGTTCTACCATCCTGTCTCAAGATGGAGGTACCACAATGAGAAGCACATACATACATATACAGTGGGCACTTTTTAGTAAAAGCTTACTGTTAGGATTGCAAATTGTCCCACCTTATTGTCTGAATTCAGAATATTCTTTCATATTCAACCCTCAGCCCCTTCACCCTCCCAGACTACTCCTCTGTGAACTGCCCTTATCTACCTGAAACTATTGTTTCCACACTTCATTAATCCCCCTGTACATGATGTCATAGGTCCTCTTTAAAAGTGAAGGACGAGCAACAACAGTCCTATTGTACCCCAAGCCTTCTTTTCTCCTTCCCTTATTGTCAGTCAGTCATCCAACAAGCAACTATTAAGTGAAATGCCTACTGTATGCCGACATGTCTCCAGCATGGTCTCAGCCCCTCCCATTTCTCTCTACCCCAGCCCTTTCCATCCTTCTCCCGATGCCAGAGCCCTCCCTTTGCCTTTTCCTCCAGCCTCTCCCTTTTCTCTCCTCCCACTCCTACCTTCCATCCCTCTCCTCCTACCCCAGCTCCAGCACCTCTCAGCCCTTTTCTTCCAGCCCACCTCTTCCCTTCTTCCATTAGTCCCTCCTCCCTTCACCCCCCTTCCAATCCTTCACTCCTCTAGCTAACACTAGCCAGCCTTACCCCCAGCCCCTCACATCATTCCTTCATCGCTCCCCAGCCCCCTACCATTTCTCAATTTGGTCCCTCCTTTTTCGTCCCTCTTTTCCACAACAACCCCCTCCCTCTCCCACACCGCCAATTCCTCGAGGCCCCTCCTATCACTCCCTCATTTCCTAGGGCGGAGGCGACCCCATTTTCTCGTCACCTCACCTGCTTCATCTTCCCACCTGGTCACCTTGGGCCGGCCCAATGCACAACTAGGTTGAGGCCTGTTTTGTTTTGTTTTGTTTTGTTTTGTTTTTTATTTCTCTTGATGTCCCTCCGCCACTAGGCAGTAAGGTCAGGGGCATAGGCTGCTTGGGATGGAGAAGAGGGGCAGCGCGTTGAGCTCAGTCAGCGAAGGTACCAGTTGCTAAGAGGCCGCCCTCCACACCCTAGAGCGCAGGCGCAGGATTGGGTGCCCAGCGCACAGGGGACCAGGGCTGGGGGCGGGGCCTTGGCGAGAAGGACTAAATATGAAAGAGTGACTGACCAATGAGATGTTGTAGCAAAGGTGTATATACTGGCTGAGACTGGCCGGTGATACTGTTGTCAGGGTGAGAATGAGGCTTTGGGGAGTCACCGAATCAGATTTTCAAAAATTTGGGGGAAATCACAGAGGTGACGTATTTGTTGTAGTTTTTCGTTCTAGAAGAGGACCGTAACATCGGTGAAGGTAAGGTCATGACTTGCAAGCGAACTGGATTTTAGTGAGTCTGCCAAGTCACCAGCTTCAGATCCAGTGGCAAGATATAGATGGAACCATCGGAGATGGGGCTGGATGTAGTGGAAGACCTTGACCTTTTTAAGCTAAGGTCTTTCCTAGGTGTCAAGCACAGTATTTTGTGTTGAAAGGAACCATAGAGATCTAGTCCAATTCCCTCATTTTACAGATGAGGAAACTGAGAACCAATCAACATTTTTTAAGCGCCTATTGTACGCCGGGGTTCTGTGCTGAGCGCCAATGAAAGGAAGAGACAAGAGCCAGTCTCTAATCTCAAGGAGTTTACCTCAAATTCACCAGAGTTGAATTAATTTAAAATCTCACCAGTAGTAAGCATAGCTGCATTAGAACAGAGATCCTATGATGTCAGATGCATATCTCTTTCCACTATACCTCTTGATCTTATCCAACAATTTGAACAGAAATACCCTCTTCTAATATTTCCACAAATGATCATCCAGACCCTGCTTGAAAACTTTTCAGTATATAGAAAGGGGCTCATTCCCTTGCTCGTTCCACTTTTGGATGTCTGGAGAGGAGTTGGAGGGGAAGGAATCATTAAAGGACTATGAATGGGAATCATCAGTGGAGGTGACAGATAATCCATAAAGGGTTTAGACAGATGGAAAATTAATTTTTAAATCTTATATCCTTAAAGTCTAGTAGGATGCAAAATAATCCCTCAATTCACACTGACAGGTTGGGCCCCTAGAATGCTACTAACTCAGTTACTGCTTTTTTAGGGTGTTAGAGATAACCCTGAAGTGTTACGATTTTTCACTGATCACAAATTGTTATCCAATATGCTCCTCTCACTATTTATCAACCAAATTACTTCAATCAGCTTTTATAAGAGAGTATTTTCTCAAAAGATATAATGAATACAGAAATTAAAAAAAATTCTCCAAACTAGGAAAGTACTGTTAGCACCTTACATACAAATTCTATGGGAATGAAGTTCATGGGTTTGAAGAATGGGCATGAATTTAAAGATTCATGCTACTGAAGCACATATATAGAGAAAATAAAGACTCTGGGAGTCTGTTTCTCCCATCTCAAAATCTTTACCAAGTTTAGTTTGGGGCCAGGTGTTGGTAATGGGAAAGTCACTGCATTGCTCAGGTGTGTTGGCTCCTTACAGTACGCAGTGTACATCTGCATAGGTGTCTCAGGTCATTAGTCAATTCACTGCAGGGCTGGGTCAAACCAGATAACACTTCTACATTATTGATTCTGATGGTCTCTGCTACTAACTCAAGTTACTGAGGGGACCTATGACATCAATTCTGTCTTTGTATGTTCATTCACCCAAGATCAAGGAAGAAATAAACACAAAATAAACAGGTACCATGTACTCAGGGACATGTGGGAGCTGAATGGAGAAAAGACAGCTTTCTGACACAGAAAGTTTTGATCTTCATTATGTAAACTCATGGTAGTACTTCCTCATTCAAAAGGCCCTCTACTCTAACATTCTGGATGCACACTCAGTACTGTAATGAATGATTCTTCCAGTTTCTAATCCAATCTAACTCTTTCCAAAAGTTCTTTCCAAAGTTCTACATGTTGGATTGGAATGAAGCAATGAATATTAATATATACTTCTTATAAGCCACCAATTAGGGCAGATCTAAGCATGCCCTAAGGCCTTCCCATTACAAAGGAATTAAATGGAGTGGTCTGATTAAGAAAGGGTCAAGAGCAAGATCATAGTTGACAGGAGAAATTTGCTTCTAATTTTCAGGGAGGAAAAAATTTCTATATACATACCAAGAGCCACTACTACAATATTTCTTGAATGGTGAATGATCAAGAAGGTTTAGAGTTGACTCATGGGCAGTCAGAGATTTTGCATTTGGGTGAAGTAGAATCATCAATGAGGGCCTTTTACTTCATTAAGAAAATCCTGTATCCTTCAACCAAATATCTCTCCCCACACAAACACAATATACATACACTTTTTTTTTTTAAATTAAAACTTTTTATTTGCAAAACATATGTATGGGTAATTCTTCAACACTGACCCTTACAAAGCTTTCTGTTACAAATTTTTCCCCCCTAGTCCCCACCCCTCCCCTAGATAGTAGGAAATCCACTACATGTTAATTATGTTAAAATACTTGACAAATCGAATATTATATATACACTTCTTGAGAGACTAAAGAAGATTGGAGATAAATGTTTTAGGAGAGTGATTTCCACATCTTTCTGGAGTCTGAGAACAAAGTTTTCTAGTAATTTTGAAAAAAAAAATGGGTTTCATCTCCAGAAGTTTTTTTCTCTTACAACTCTTCAAAATATCAGTCTGAAATTTAGAGACTGAAACTTAGATATGACATGTCTGAAAAGAAGTTTAGGTCTTGAAAGGTCTTCAGTAGTGGCTAATAATGTAACGAAATGGCAAGAGTAATGAAAAAGGGACTCATTGAGAATTGAGACTGCAACAGAAATTTAGGGGTTTTTTTAATCCCCAGAATTGGCAACAGATCTTATTTACATTGAATTAGGGCTCATAGATAGTTATGTCTGGCTGGGAAATCACCTATAGAAACAAACCAATTTTTTTGTCTAACTGTCACTAACTGTCCTTGAGTTGTGGTTAATGTCTCAAAATACTCTCAATTCTCTACCGTCTGTATGAAGAGAAAGGAAAAGAAGCATGGATTAACCCCAAAAATGTGACCAATAAAAAAATAACTGACATTTGATCTTGGAATTCAGACACAGAAATTATTAACATCTGGTTTAGCCCCACTATTGGTTGTTACTCCAAAAACCAAATGGACAGCCAAGAGGAGACACTGACATGATCTACCAGATCTTGCTTGACATCAGTCACACAATAAGCAAAATGCCAAATGCCCTGGCCCTTAAAGAACCAGCCCAGCCCACGTACATGGGCTACCGGGTATGTGGGATGTCGGATGAAACCTAAGAGGGTTGGCTGCTCCTTCTCTTTCTCAGCAATGGCCCTCTACCCCTCTGTTCCCAGTGTAGCCACTGAAGGGAGCAGTTGTAAAGTGAATGCAGCAATAGCAGCAATACAAAACAAGTATTGATCTTACTACAATGGGTCTGACCATGTCCCTTCCCTGCTCAAAAAGTTGCTTCTTATTACCTATAGGACAAAATATCAACTTCCCTCCCTAAAACTTAAAGCCCTGTATAATCTGACTTTACAGGTTTATTTCATGTTATTCTAGTTTATGTTCTCTACCTTTGAAGCAATCTGTTCTATTCACCTGTCTTATATTTATTTATATCTTACAACTTACCATATACTCACTGATTTTATTTTCTACTTTCATGCCTTTGTATAGATTCCTTATAATTGGAATTTGTCTCTTTCCTCCTGTCACAAGGTAACCTTTCCTAAATCCCCCTAGTTTTCAGGGTTTTCTTTCTCCTCAAATTATGTTGTTTTTCTTTATCTGTTTCAATTTTGCCTTATCTTAAGGAACCACTATTGGGTCCACAAGTGTTGAGATACCATACCCACTTCCTATTTTATACCATACTTTTTCCAAGTATATGATTTTAGACTGGGTTCAGTCCTATGGAATGTGGCTTCTAAAAAAAAAGGGCAAGACTCCTCATATTCTACAGCTCCTTATATATTCTACCCTGGTGTTTTGGGATGATTTAATTGTGGTTCATTTATAAAACAAAATATAAAAAAGTATGTCTTTTATCAGGAATTAGGAATGGGATAGGTAACTTATTCCTATATACAAAAAGAATACTAAAATATAGAACACTAACAAATATGCATCGATGGAATAACTTAAAACAGGATTCCATAATTTAGCTTATAACTACTGTAACAATCTCCTAAGAAGCTAATAATTAAACTTCACCAGAATATAAAGCAGCCTGCAAGACATATAATTAGACTTTTCAGATTTCACCTGAATTCAACATTGTCCAAAAAAATTGTCAGCACATGTCTGCTAGTAAAATGGCCATGTGTAAGCCAGTCCCCTTCTTGTGTGTTGTAGCTGTAGCTGTCACCCCTAAGAACACTGGAGTAGTGCCAGGCACTATCATTTAGCTCTAACCTCGAATATAAACTCTGGACTTGTCAACCTCACATGGTCACATCTGAGCTTAAGCCTATCCATATCAGCATATTCCTGCTCCTAAAATCAGTAGGGAAAAAACGCAATGAAAACAAACAGTCCAAAGCCAGACAGGCTTACTTGGACAGAATATGGATCCTGGATACTATGTGCTCATAGTCACATAGAAGGTAGTGGATTGTCAGAGCAAGCTATCCCTCCCCACATTTGGCTCTTGGAAAGTATCTTGAAACAGTTTTAGTACACTTGACATTCAGTAAGGAAGAGTCAGAGAGGTGGGTCACTCTGTTTCATTCACCAAATTAACAGTTCTACTGGCTATGCAGCAATATATAGAATCCTCATTATCTCAAAAGACTTCAATCCTGAGTTATACATAGCTGGAATTAGACCTCAAAGTTTCCTAATGATTGCTTGCTCCGAGGAATATAATTATCCCTTCTACATCATGACTTTTTCCCTTCACAGTTTCAACATATTGTGGGTCAGCTCATGAAATTAAATGGGAATTTGAGGGGAGTTTTGTGGAAGCCACAAATGGCATATGAAGGCCAGCAGACAACACAGAAAAGTTTTAGAAACTCAAATGCATTAAATATATATATATATATATTTTTGTAAAATGTAAAAATATTTTGTCTGGTAATACCATAATAATTCAGACTTCTCTGGTATGGAGGGAGGGCCAAAATATTTTATATGGATTTTCCAAATCACAGGGCACTGCACGTTAATCCCCATGATGTAAAAGGGATAACTGTTTTCTTACTGTGATTGTAACTAATACAAGTAGAATGAAAACTACTAGAAAAGGACTGTTTTTTGTTCTTATCTTTCAGTCTCCAGTGCTTAGCACTGCTTTGCACATAGTAGATACTTAATAACATAAAAATTGCGTAGACCAGTGGCCATAGCTCTGAAGGAATTCATCTAGGATAGAAACAGGAGGCCACTGAATTATAGTAGGATCACTGTGGGCTACATATTGACTTAGAAAACCACATATTGGAGGGGCGGAACCAAGATGGCGAACTGCAGACACCATTCTCTGTGAACTCCTGAGACCTTCCCTCAGACCCAGACAAAGTGAGCCTTCGAACTGGTTTTTGAGTGAGGGCTACGCCAAACATTTGGACTACAACGCACTTCTATCAAAAATCTACCTTGAAAGAACTCCGCAGAAGGTTAGCCTCAGGGGAAATCGGCCGCTGGTCCCGATCAGACTCCAGCCGGGACGGAAGTCAGGGCTGCGCTAGAGGGGCGGATTTTAGGCACCCAGGAAGCCCCTGGGAGACGCCTGGGCCACTTTGCTCTGCTTGCAGGCAGGTGCTTTGGCAGATCTGCCTTTGGTAAAGGGTGGATCGAGAGCAGCTGAAAATGTGGTCCTAGTGTGAATCTAGCCCTACCAGCCTCAGACTGGAAGTCAACTCGGCAAACTGCCCCAGGGCAAATACAAATTGTTGCAGTTTTCTCTGCTTTTGACCAATATCCCAACTTTAAATCATGAGCAAGAAGCAGAAGACAGCTCTCACCATAGAAAGCATTTACGGAGAAAATATAGAACAGTCCCCGGATCCGGATTATGAAAACAATCCCAGATGAAGCCACAAAGGCAGACTTAAGTTGGTCTCCCTTTCAGAAGGCTTACCTGGAAGATTGCATTAAGAATCTCAAAAGAGAGCTAGAAGAAGAATGGGGAAATAAATTGAGATCAGTGCAACAGAAATATCAAAAACTGGAAAATAGGACTGGTGAATTGGAAAAAGAAAACAATTCACTGAAAAACAAAATTGGTGAATTGGAAAAAATCACCAATTCACTGGAAAATAAAAATGGTGAATTGGAAAAAGACAACAATTCACTGAAAAACAAAAATGGTGAACTGGAAAAAGACAACAATTCACTGAAAAACAAAATTGGTGAATTGGAAAAAGACAACAATTCATTGAAAAATAAGACTAGCAAAATGGAAAAAGAATGCATTGAATCAAGAAATTCAATTGTCCAGCTACAAAAGGAGCTAAAAAAGTTAATTGAAGGAAATAATACTTTAAAAATTAAAATTGAACAAATAGAAGTAAATGACTCAATAAGACTTCAAGAATCAGTCAAACAAAAACAAAAAAATGAAAAAAATAGAAGAAAATATGAAATATCTCCTAGGAAAAACAACTGACTTGGAAAACAGATCCAGGAGAGACAATTTAAGGATTATCGGACTCCCTGAAAGCCACGATGAAAAAAAGAACCTGGATGCTATCTTCCAGGAAATCATGAAAGAGAATTGCCCTGATGTTTTAGAATCAGAAGGCAAAATTGGCATTGAAAGAATTCACCGATCACCTCCTGAAAGAGACCCCAAAATTAAAACCCCAAGGATTATCATGACCAAATTTCAGGACTATCGCACCAAGAAAAGGATATTGCAAGCAGCTAGAAAGAAACAGTTCAAATACTGAGGAACTGTAATTAGAATTACACAGGATCTGTCAGCTTCCACTTTAAAGGATCGAAGGGCCTGGAATCAGATAGGCAAGATAGGAATCAGAAAGGCAAAAGATCTTGGATTACAGCCAAGAATAAGTTATCCAGCTAGAATGAGCATCATCTTCCAGGGAAGAAGATGGTCATTCAATGATACAGGAGAATTTCACCTATTTCTAATGAAAAGACCAGATCTGAAGAAAAAATTTGACCTCCAAATAGAGAACTCAAGAGAAGCATAAAAAGGTAAAAAGGAAAACTCTTGAGAACTATATTTCTACTATAGGTATCCTTTAAAGAATGGCAGTATAATTTGATTTTTCTTTGATAATAATGGAAAAGAAATTAGAGGTGGAAAGGATACCATACTGAAAAAGAAAAAGGGGGGAGGGGGGAAAGGAGGCAAAATAAAGTAAAAATAAAGGAGGTAAAATAAGGCAAAATCTCATAAAGAGACATAGAAGATCTAATATAATTGAGGGAAAGAAGGGAGGGCAATGAGTATTGTGTAAACCTTACTCTCATTAGATTGGACTCTGAGAGAGTATATCAGACACATTTGTCTTCAAAGAAAGGCCTGACCCTCCTTGTGGGAAGGTGGGAGGGAAAGGAGGAAAGGAAAGGGATAGACTAATAGAAGGATTAGGGGAAAGGTATAAAGGGGAGGGAGGGACTCTAAAGGGAGGAGGATTATTGTTGGGAGGTGGTCATCAAGAGGAAAGTACTGGGGAGGGGGGAAGGGAGAGAGGGGAAAGGGAAGAGAAAATCATAACTCTGGGTAAATAAGATGGCAGGGAATACAGATATAGTTATTTTAACTGTGAATGTGAATGGGATGAACTCTCCCATAAAACGGAAGCGGGTAGCAGACTGGATTAAAAGCCAGAATCCTACAATATGTTGTTTACAAGAAACACATCTAAAACATAGAGATACATACAGAGTGAAGGTAAAGGGCTGGAGCAGAATCTTCTATGCTTCAGGTGAACAAAGAAAGGCAGGGGTAGCAATCCTTATCTCAGATCAAGTAAAAACAAAAATAGATCTAATTAAAAGAGATAAGGAAGGAAACTACATTTTACTAAAGGGTTCCATAGACAATGAAGCAGTATCAATACTAAACATATATGCACCAAGTGGTATAGCATCCAAATTCCTAGAGGAGAAACTAACAGAGATGCAAGGAGAAATAGACAGTAATACTATACTTGTGGGGGATCTCAACCTTGCTCTCTCAGAATTAGATAAATCAAATCACAAAATAAATAAGAAAGAAGTTAGGGAGGTTAACAAAAGGCTAGAAAAGTTAGGTATGATAGATCTCTGGAGAAAATTGAATGGTGATAGAAGGGAGTATACTTTTTTCTCAGGGGTTCATGGAACTTATACAAAAATTGATCATATGTTAGGGCATAAAAACCTCAAAATCAAATGCAGAAAAGCAGAAATAGTAAATGCATCCTTCTCAGATCATGATGCAATAAAACTCACATGTAATATAAAGCCAGGAGAAAATAGACCACAAGTTATTTGGAAATTAAATAATCTAATCCTGAAGAATGAATGGGTGAAAGAGCAAATTATAGACACAATCGAAAATTTCATCCAGGAGAATGACAACAATGAGACAACATACCAAAATTTGTGGGACACGGCTAGCGGTTATAAGGGGTAATTTTATATCTCTAGATGCTTACTTGCGTAAAACAGAGAAAGAGAAGAATAATGAACTGGGCTTACAATTAAAAAAGCTAGAAAAAGACCAAATTAAAAACCCTCAATTAAATACTAAATTGGAAATTCTGAAAATTAAAGGGGAGATCAATAAAATTGAAAATAAGAAAACTATTGAATTAATAAATAAAACTAAGAGTTGGTTTTATGAAAAAACCAACAAAATAGATAAGCCTTTAGTTAATTTGATTAGAAAAAGGAAAGAGGAAAATCAAATTATTAGTCTCAAAAATGATAAGGGAGAACTTTCCTCCAATGAAGAGGAAATTAGAGTAATAATTAGGAGTTACTTTGCCCAACTTTATGCCAATAAATTTGATAATGTAAATGAAATAGAGGAATATCTACAAAAATATAGATTGCCAAGGTTAACAGAAGAGGAAATAAATTATTTAAATAGCCCTATTTTGGAAAAAGACATAGAACAAGCTATTAATCAACTCCCTAAGAAAAAATCTCCAGGGCCAGATGGATTTACATGTCAATTTTACCAAACTTTCAAAGAACAATTAATCCCAATACTATATAAACTATTTGAAAAAATAGGGAAAGAAGGTGTACTACCAAATTCCTTACATGGCACAGATATGGTGCTGATAGCTAAACCAGGTATGGGGGAAAACTGAGAAAGAAAACTGTAGACCCATTTCCCTAATGAATATTGATGCAAAAATTTTAAATAAGATTTTAGCAACAAGATTACAGAAAGTTATCCCCATGATAATACATCATGACCAAGTAGGATTTATACCAGGAATGCAGGGCTGGTTCAATATTAGGAAAACTATTAGCATAATCAATTATATTAATAACCAAATTAATAAAAACCATATGATTATCTCAATAGATGCAGAAAAAGCCTTTGATAAAATCCAACACCGATTCCTATTAAAAACACTGGAGAGTATAGGAATAAATGGGCTTTTCCTTAAAATGATTAGTAGTATCTACTTAAAACCTTCAGCAAGCATCATATGTAATGGAGTCAAACTAGAACCATTCCCAATAAGATCAGGAGTGAAACAAGGCTGCCCACTGTCACCATTATTATTTAATATTGTCTTAGAAATGTTAGCTTTGGCAGTAAGAGAAGAAAAAAAGATTAAAGGAATTAGAGTAGGTAATGAGGAAACCAAATTATCACTCTGCAGATGACATGATGATATACGTAGAGAACCCTAGAGACTCAACTAAAAAAACTACTAGAAACAATTCACAACTTTAGCAAAGTTGCAGGATACAAAATAAATCCACATAAATCATCAGCATTTTTATATATTACCAATAAAGTTCAGCAGCAAGAGATACAAAAAGAAATTCCATTCAGAATAACTGTTGATAGTATAAAATATTTGGGAATTTATCTGCCAAGGGATAGTCAGGAACTATGTGAACTAAACTACAAAACACTTTCCACACAAATAAAATCAGACCTAGTCAATTGGAAAAACTTAAAATGCTCATGGGTAGGCCGAGGGAAAATAATAAAAATGACAATACTACCCAAACTAATTTACTTATTTAGTGCCATACCAATCAAACTCCCAAGAAATTATCTTACAGATCTAGAAAAAATAGTAGCAAAGTTCATTTGGAAAAACAAAAGGTCAAGAATTTCAAGGGGATTAATGACAAAAAAGGCTGACGATGGTGGACTTGCTGTACCAGATCTAAAACTATATTACAAAGCAGTGGTGATCAAAACCATTTGGTACTGGCTAAGAAATAGAGTAGTCGATCAGTGGAATAGGATAGAATCACAAGACAAACTAGGCAATAACTATAGCAGTTTGGTCTTTGATAAGCCCAAAGACCCCAGCTTTTGGAATAAGTATTCACTATTTGACAAAAACTGCTGGGAAAACTGGAAACTAGTATGGAAGAAATTAGGGCTTGACCCACATCTAACACCACATACCAAGATAAGATCTAAATGGGTTCATGATCTGGATATAAAGAGTGATACTATAAGTAAATTAGAGGAATGTAATATAGTTTACCTCTCAGACCTATGGAGATGGAATAAATTTATGTCCAAAGAAGAACTGGAACTCTTAATTGAAAACCAGATAGATAACTTTGACTATATTAAGTTGAAAAGTTTTTGTGCAAACAAAATTAATGCGGACAAGATTAGGAGGGAAGCAATAAGTTGGGAAATCATCTTTACATTTGAGGGTTCTGATAAAGGTCTCATCTCTAAAATATATAGAGAATTATCTCATATTTATAAAAATTCAAGCCACTCTCCAATCAATAAATGGTCAAAGGATATGAACAGACAATTTTCAGAGGATGAAATTAAAACTATTTATAGTCATATGAAAAGGTGCTCCAAATTGCTATTGATCAGAGAAATGCAAATCAAGACAGCCCTGAGGTACCACTGCACATCTGTCAGATTGGCTAAAATGACAGGAAAAGTTAATGATGAATGTTGGAGGGGATGTGGGAGGGCTGGGACACTGATGCATTGTTGGTGGAGCTGTGAACGGATACAGCCATTCTGGAGAACAATTTGGAGCTACGCTCAAAAAGTTATCAAACTGTGCATACCCTTTGACCCAGCAGCATTTCTATTGGGCTTGTATCCCAAAGAAATCATAAAGGAAGGAAAGGGCCCCAGATGTGCAAGAATGTTTGTGGCAGCCCTTTTTGCAGTGGCTAGAAACTGGAAATTGAATGGATGCCCTTCAATTGGAGAATGGCTGAATAAATTATGGTATATGAATATTATGGAATATTATTGTTCTGTAAGAAATGACCAGCAAGATGATTTCAGAGAGGCTTGGAGAGACTTACATGAACTGATGCTGAGTGAAATGAGCAGAACCAGGAGATCATTATACACGGCAACAACAATACTATATGATGATCAATTCTGATGGACATGACTCTCTTCAACAATGAAATGCTTCAAACCACCTCCAATTGTTCACTGAAGAAAGCCATATACACCCAGAGAGAGGGATGTGAAATGTAGACCACAACATAACATTCTCATACTCCTTGACTGATGTTTGCTTACATTGTGTTTCCTTTATCTGATATATCTTTTTTGTAGGTAAGATTTTTCTTGCACAACAATGATAAGTTTGGAAATATGTATACATATTTATATTTATATTTATACAGATTTGCCAATATTTTAACATAATTAACATGTAGTGGATATCCTGCCATCTAGGGGAGGGGTGGGGAGTTGGGGGGGAAAATTTGTAACAGAAAGCTATGTAAGGGTTATTGTTGAGGAATTACCCACACATATGTTATGCAAATAAAATTTAAAAAAAAAAAAGAAAAGAAAAACTGAGATTGAGTGGAACATAATTCCTAATCTAGAGTTCAGGGTCTGACATCCCTCACATATATATCTTCATTTTCCAAATAATAAAATGAACATCATTAAAAAAAAAAAGAAAAAAAGAAAACCACATATTAATATCATCTCTGTTTTATTATGTTTCTTTCATTAATATTTCCCAATTGGAATTTAATCTGGTTTCAATGGCATTCAGGAGTGTTAAGGCTCACATGCTATCCACAGACTGCTTGTTTGATAACTCTGGAGCATACTGGTCAGTTGAGTAATTTGATATGTACTCTTGCTCTCAAATGGTTTCTTATATTGTAAATATTCTCTCTCCAAACTAGAATGAGAACTGGAGTTCAGAGACTCTTTCCATATCTTTTCCTTACTCTCTGGAATGGTGCTGGACACATAGGAGGTACACAGCATATACTTGTTAACCGAATAAGCATTTAGAATTGATCACATTCTCTACCCTTGAAGACAAGGTATTGAAGGCAGTGCTCTAAATCTTCAACTTTTGAACTTGCAGTAAATTCCTCAGACATCTTTAATTCTCTTCATCAGCCCAAGTTGGTTTTAGTACCCAACACAAGAGGCTCCTCTTCTTCACATGACAACCTTCCAACAATGTTACCCAACAGTCAAAATTCAGATGTTGAAATCATTCAGGTAATTCAAGGTGAGGAAATCTCCTCCCCTCAACCTGTGCCTGAATTAGCAAGGTAATTTCCTTCAAGCCCCAGGATATTCTCAGAAGCAAGTTCAAGAACTTCCATGCTGCCTAATGACATTGTGGGAATCTCAGGAAAGTTCAATATTATAATCCCTAAAGTTGTGTGTGTGTGTGTGTGTGTGTGTGTGTGTGTGTGTGTGTGTGTGTGCTCTAGCATATCTTGCTGTACTGTGTGACTAGAAATTAATCAGTAATATAGTATTGTGAAAGGAATATTGACTTAAGAATGAAGTCTTAAGAAGAATAAAGAATCTTATTCCCCACTTCTCTCTTATGAAAACTCTCTAGTCAGATGGTCTGTTCATGGTTTCCCAATATCTGCTCCTCTGTGAAAACAAAGTAAGCCACTACTTCATTCCTAAGTCTGAAATGCCTTCCTCTTTTCCTTCCACTAAATTTAACCTCCTCTATAAAATCTTCCCCAAGGGCTCCAGAGTACAGTGATCACATTCTTTACTGAATTCTTGCAGGTCTTAAAGTCAGTTTCATCTGCTCCTTATCATGATGGGCTCCATTACTATGAGAAATACTAGTAACTGGAACAAGGTTCCAAGTAGGTATTTCTGACACTTAGTACCAAGAGGGAAGAAGATAGAAATTTCAACAAGTTTCTGATGGAAATAGATCTTGACTCCTCAACTGCAACAGTCGTGGAAGGTGCTAACAAGTCAGGGAAATTCATTGCTAGCTTCTAAGAGGGTGGAGGCATTCAGGCCAAGGAATAGTGCTAATGCTTTGGAATAAATGCCACTCACAAAAAGAAAATGTTGAATGAGCCTAGAGGCTCATTCTCTCTACAAAATGATCAGTCTTTGCTTGAAAACTTCTAGTGAGGGGGAGTCTGCTTCTTTCTAAGGCAATTCATCTACCTTGAAATAGATTTGGTTGTTTGGAAGCTTTTTTCTTATGTAGCACAGGCTCTTAGGTTACTATCTTAAATCCCTCAAAACTTGTAGGTGATAAGGAGCTGAGGTTTGGAATTTGGGGAGTGGTGGGGACTAGCTGTTTTTTTATTTTTATTTTTTTACTGTTGCTCATAAACCTCCACATGGTACAATCTCTCCCTTCCAATATCATTTAAGTAGTTATCAATGCCTCCATAAGTCTATGAACATAAATCAGATTTTACAAAGAAAGCATTTACTTCATTAGAAAACTGTAAACAAGGGTTACACTCTAGCCCTCATAGGTATGGAAGGGGAAGAAGGGAGGATCTGACTGTTTGCTATAAAAATTTCCCCTCATATGGAGTGGGAATATTGCCTGGCTTTAAAGTTTTTGCTTTTTTTGTTTTTGCTTTGTTTTGTTTTTTACTGTTCAGGATAAATCTCCACCAAAATCACTTCTAGTTATGACATGGCCAATGGAAAAGTCATTCCTTTGATGAAAGGACTCTATCTTTGCTGCCAGGTTGATTCACTCATGGGTTAGTTCAAGCAAGATCCTCTTCAGGGTTAGCCATCTACTAAACTTAGCTATTGAGTTCCTGAGAGAACTTTTGATGGCCCTCCAGACTTTTTCAAAGAAATCCAAGTTTGTAATCAGCCATACACAGATATACATACATACATACATACATACACACACATATACACACTTGTGTATGCTCATGAAAATATGTGTGCTAGATAGGAATATAGGATAATTTTTTCTTGCTTCTCACTGAAAAGTTTCTGGGGAAGAGTTTGAGATTTCATCTGCCCAAATCATTTTTTCTATGATGAGAAAGATTTATCCTTCCCCACTCTTCCCTGGAAGTGTGTGTGTGTGTGTGTGTGTGTGTGTGTGTGTGTGTGTGTGTGTG
>JAJPUD010004560.1:98404-137102 GCA_023553655.1 Myrmecobius fasciatus | reverse complement strand
GTGTGTGTGTGTGTGTGTGTGTGTGTGTGTGTGTGTGTGTGTGTGTGAAAGAGAGACAGACCGACAGACAGAGAGACAGATAGATAAACAGAGATAGAGACAGACAGAAAGAGATAGAGACAGAGACAGAGAGATAGAGACAGGAGACAGAGAGTGACAATCATACAGATAGGCAGATATCGAGACCCAAAAGAAACAGAGGCACACAGATGACATAGAGAGATGATTAATATTCTAGTGCAAGAACAAAAGCTGTCTCTCCTTTTAAACTGATAGAGCTCCTGCTCCCCAATCAGCATGTTGAGTATATAAGGGAAAGGGAGGAAGGACCAAATAATCACTTGGCTTTTGCTGTATCATCTCAAAGCACCAAAGTTTTTATCACCAAGTTACATAAACCTTCCAGTGCTCCTGGAAGTCCTGCAAACAAAATGGTATGAAAAGGAAAGATAATTATTAAACATTTGCTATATAAAAAGCTTTTGAAACACAAACAAAAAATCAAGACAGTCCCTGTTCTCAAGAAACTCAAATTCTGATTGGAAAGAGATAACTCCTAAAGGATGTCATTGTGTTCCAAAACTTAATTCTAAATGCTGTGAGCCAGGCATGAGTTTGGAAGAAAAAGATGAGGCACTCATAGACAATATAAAGAAGAAAGTTTAATTTATAATAGTGTGGGAAGGTATTGGATTTGGTTAGTTGGATGTGGCTCCCTTCACATCCGTTATGATATGCCAGATGACTCATACTGTAACAAGTGCAAAAGTTTACTGGTTAATGTTTTTAAAATGAGCTCTCTGGGGAGGAAAAGCATACACACCAGATACTTAAGTTTAATTTGCATTATTAATATTTTTCCATTGCATTCTTAAGTCTAGAAAATCAACAGAACAATAAACCAAGCCTTGATTAAAAGCATTTGTCAGTTCCTGAAATAAAAACACTATTTCTGAAAATAAAACCCTAATAGCAGAAGGAACACATCACATCTTAGGAGTACCATCTCATGTACTGGCCTTTTTATAATAACATGAAGCAATATCAAAAGTTTAAGCCTTAATTCCAATAGACTTGTGATGGAGAGAGCCATCTGCATCAAGAGAGAGGACTATGGGGTTTGAATGTGGATCACAACATAATATTTTCTTTTTTTTTTTAAGTTTGGAGAGGGAAGTTTTTTTTTTTATTTTATTTTTAAATTTTATTTGCATAACATATGTGTGGGTAATTCTTCAGCAATAACCCTTACATAGCTTTCTGTTACAAAATTTTTCTCCCCAACTCCCCACCCCTCCCCTAGATGACAGGATATCCACTACATGTTAATTATGTTAAAATATTGGTAAATCGAATATATGTATACATATTTCCAAACTTATCATTGTTGTGCAAGAAAGATCTTATCTACACAAAAAATATATCAGATAAAGGAAACACAATGTAAGCAAACATCAATCAAGGAGTATGAGAATGTTATGTTGTGGTCCACATTTCACATGCCTCTCTCTGGGTGTATATGGCTTTCTTCAGTGAACAATTGGAGGTGGTTTGAAACATTTCATTGTTGAAGAGAGCCAACAACATAATATTTTCATAATATTTTCAACTTTATTGTTGTTATTTGCTTGTTTGTTTTTTTTCCTCATTTTTTCTTTTTGATTTGATTTTTCTTATGTAGCATGGTGAATGTGGAAATATGTTTAGAAGAATTGCACATATTTAATCTATAATGGATTCCTTGATGGCATTACTTGGGGAAAGAGGGAAAGTAGGGAAAGAGGAAGAAAAACTTGGAATATGAGGTTTTGCATGGGTGAATGTTGAGAACTATCTCTACATAAGTTTTGAAAATAAAAAGCTATTATTTAAAAAAGCAAAAACAAAAAAAACCCAAACCAAAAAAATAGCTTTTTATTTTTCAAAATACATGCAAAGATAGTTTTCAACATTCACTTTTGCAAAACTTTGTGTTCCAAATTTTTCTCCCTTCCTTCTCACCCCATTCCCTAGACAGAAAGTAATCCAATATATGTTAAGCATGTGCAATTCTACTATACATATTTCCATATTTATCATGTGGATCCAATCAATACCAAATGGTTTTAATGACTGCTACTTTATAATATAGTTTGCATCTGGTACAACTAGGTCACCATCATTTGCATTATTTTCATTGATTCCCTTAAAATTCTTGACTTTTTGTTCTTCCAGATGAACTATGTTGTTATTTTTTCTAGTTCTGTAAAGCAATTTCTTGGTAGTTTAATTGGTATGGCACTGAATAAGTAAATTAACTTAGGCAGGATTGTCATTTTTATTATAGTAGCTCAGCCTACCTATGAGCATTTAATATTTTTTCCAATTGTTTAAATCTAACTTTATTTGTGTGGAAAGTGTTTTTTTAATTGTGTTCATATAATTCCTGACTTTGTCTTGGCAGGTAGACTCCCAAATATTTTATGTTATCTACTGTTATTTTAAATGGAATTTCTCTTTCTTTTTTCTAATCAAATTAACTAAAGGTTTATCTATTTTGTTGGTTTTTCCATAAAACCAACTCTTAGTTTTGTTTACTAGTTCAATAGTTTTCTTACATTTAATATTATTAATCTTGTTTATTTTCAGAATTTCAAATTTGGCATTTAATTGTGGTTTTTTAATTTGTTCTTTTCCTAGCTTTTTAAATTGTATTGATTTTCTCTTTCTCTATTTTATTTAAATAAGCATCTAGAGGTATTAAATTTTCCCTAAGAATTGCTTTGGCAGCATACCATAAATGTTGGTATGTTGTCTCATTATTGTCATTCTCATAGATAAAATTCTCCATTGTTTCTATGATTTGTTGTTTCACTTACTCTTTCTTTAAAATTAGATTATTTAGTTTCCAATTAATTTTTGGTCTATTTTTCTCTGTCCCCTTATCGCATGTAATTTTTATTGTTCATGATCTGGAAAAAATGCCTTTCTGCACTTGATTTTTGTGTAGATTCCATGTATATTCCTTTCTGTCCCTATTCAATTTTCTCTAAAGATCTATCATACCTAACTTTCTAAGATTCTGTTTATTTCCTTAACTTTTTTCTTGTTTATTTTGTGTTTTGATTTATCTAATTCTGATAGAGTAAGGTTGAGATCCCCCACTAGCATAGTTTTGTTGTCTATTTCTTCTTGCAACTCTTTTCTTGTCTAAGAATTTGGATGCTATACCACTTGGTGCATGTGTGTTTAGTATTGATATTATGTCATTATCTATGGTACCCTTTAGCAAGATGTAGTTTCCTTCCTTATCTTTTAAAATTAGGTTTATTTTTACTTTTGCTTGATCTAAGTTCAAGATTGCTACTTTTGCTTTTTTTTTCTTTTTTTTAACTTCAGTTGAAGCATAATAGATTCTGCTCTAGTCTTTTACCTTTACTTTATATATACCATTCTTTTTAAAATATGTTTCTTATAAACAACATATTGTAGGATTCTGTTTTTAATCCAGTCTGCTATCTGCTTCTGTTTTATGGGAGAGTTCATCCCATTTACATTCACAGTTAAAAAGACTAACTCTATATTTTTTGCCATTACATTTTTCCCAAGTTATATTTTCTCTTTCCTTTCCGCCTTTCTCTCCAGTGTTTTGCTTCTGACACCCCCTCCCTCAATTTACCTTCCCCTTTTACAGCCCCTTCACCCTTTCTTATTCCTTTCCTCTTCTATTTCTGTTTTCTTTTCTATTAGCCTGCCCCTTTCCTTTCCCCTCCTACTTCCTTAAAGGGTAAGACAAGTTCCTATATCAAGCTAAATATGTCTGATATTCTCTCTGTGAACCAAATCTTATGAGATTAAGGTTCAAACAATGCTCACCCCCCCCCCTTTCTTTCCCTCAACTGTAATAAGTTTTTTTTTTGGTTGTGTTTTTTTGTTGTTGTTGTTGTTTGTTTGTTTTGCCTCTTCACATGATGGAATTTACCCCATTTTATCTCTCCTTTTCTCTTATTCCAGTATAATCCCTTTTTCACTCCAGTTTCTTTTTTATATCATCACAATAAAGTCAAATTATACCTACACTCTACCTACCCCTAACAAAAATACAGTTCTCAAGAGTTAAACATATCTTTCCATATAGGGATGTAAACATTTTAACCTTTAAAAACCATAGGTTTTCCCCTTCCCTTTCTACCTTTTTTATACTTCTCATGAGTTCTTTATTTGAAGATCAAATTTTCTGTTCAGTTCTGGTTTTTCATCTAAAATAAATAAAAATTCCCTCTTTCATTGAATGTCCATCTTTTTTTTCCCTGAAAGATAATGATCAGTTTTGCTGGATAGTTGATTCTTGGCTGCAGTCCAAGTTCCTTTGCCCTCTGGAATATCATGCTCCAAGCCCTTTGATTCTGTAAAGTGGAAACTTCTAGGTCCTGGGTAATCCTGATTGTGGTTCTTCGATATTTGAATTGTTTCATAATGTCTGTGTGCAGTATTTTCTCTTTAATAATTCTGGAATTTAGCTACAAAATTCCTTGGAGTTTTCATTTTGGGGTCTCTTTTAGGAGCTGATCAGTGAATTCTTTCAATGGCTATTTTACCTTCTTATTCTAGGATAACAGGACAGTTTTCCTTGATGATTTCTTGAAAGATATTGTCTAGGTTCTTCTTTTCATCATAGTTTTCAAGAAGTTCAATAATTCTTAGATTGTCTTTCCTAGATCTTTTTCCATGTCAATTGTTTTTCCAATTAGGTATTTTACATTTTTTTCTATTTTTTTTTCATTTTGTTTTCATTTTGTTTGATTCTTGATGTCTTATTGAGCCATTCACTTCCAGTTGTTCAATTCTAATTTTAAGTGAATTATTTTCTTCAGTTAGCTTTTTTTTACCTCCTTTTGCATTTGGCCAATTGAACTTTAAAGCATCTGTTTTGTTCATTGGATTTTCTTCTATTTCATCAATTCCATTTTTTAGGTAGTTGTTCTTTTTTTCCATTTCACCAATTCTGTTTTTCAAGGAGTTGTTTTCTTCAGACAATTTATGTTTCCTTTTCCAAATTCTCCTGCAAAGCTCTCATTTCCTTTCTCCATTTTTCTTCTAATTCTCTTTTAAAATCCTTTCTGAATTCTTCCAAGAGAGTCTTTTGAGTTGGAGACTAGTTGTTATCACCATTTGAGGCTTCATCTGAAGGTATTTTGCTTTTAGTGTCCTCAGAGTTTGGGTTCTGTTCTTCCTTTTCTCCATAATAGCTATGATCAGAGCTCTTTTTGCTTTTTTTGATCATTTTTTGAAGATTGAACTCAGCTTCTAAAGCAAAGGGAAGATTGTCTTAAGCTTATTCTACAAGGCAACAGGTATTTTATGCTGCCCTCAGGCCCATGCTTTTCTTCCAGTGCTGGGTGAGTGTGGCCAAGTCCTGCTTGTTATACTGGGGTTCAGGGGTTCACTAATTGCCTTCTATAATTTCATTGGAGATTTCACAGCTGGTCTGTTGATTCACTGGATTCTGAACTAGGCTAGAGTAGCCAATACTGCTGTATTTTGACTAAGAGCCTCCCACTAGAATCCCAGCACATGAAGTCTCTCTACCCTGGGCTGCCTGGGCCTCCCTGTGCCCACCTGCACTGGACTGCACATGCCCCTCCCTCTCTCCCAATTGAGACAGACTTTTTTTTAAAGTCCTTCCAAAATATCCTCTGCTGAAAATTTGTTACACTTCAAATGTTTATGCATTCTGTCACTCCAAAACCCATTCAGAGGCTTCATCTGAGGAAAGCCAGGAAGAGCTCAGATAAAGACCTGTCTTGGCTCCACCCCCATGTTATTATTATTATTTTTAAAAGTTTAAGCCTAAAAAACTGGAAACTGAGTGGATGCCCAGCAAGTGGAGAATGTCTGAACAAGTTATGGTATATGAATGTTATGGAATATTATTGTTCTATAAGAAATCAACAGGATGATTTCAGAAAGGTCTGGAGAGACTTACATGAAGGGATGCTAAGTGAAATGAGCAGAATCAGGAAATCATTATATACAGCAAGATCAAGATTATATGATGATCAATTCCGATGATCTTGTGATGAAGAAAGCCATCTGCACCTAGAAAGAGGACAGTGGGAACTGAATGTGGACCACAACATAGCATTTTCACTCTTTTTGTTGTTGCTTGAATTTTGTTTTCTTTCTCATTTTTTTTTTCCTTTTTGGATCTGATTTTTCTTGGGAAGCATGATATTTGTGAAACACGTATAAAGGAATTGGATATGTTTAACATATATTGGATCACTTGCCGACTGAGAAAGGGCGTAAGGGGGGGAAATTAGAACACAGGATCTTGTAGGGGTGAATATCAAAAATTACCCATGTATATTTTGAAAATAAAAGCTATAATTTAAAAAATAAAATAAGTTTAAGCCTTATTCCTTTGAATCAATTAAATCCTGATGACAGTTTCATTGCCTTTTTGAAGAAAAAAAAACCTTGAATATGAGGAGTCCTTCTATTTTAATATTCATGTTATAAATAAGGAAACTAAGTCCTTGATAGGAAAAAAATGATTTGCTCAAGCCCATACAAGAAATAAGTAGAATAAAGGAAATATTAATCAAGTGAAATTAATTAAAATCCAATGTTTTTGATTTTGTTGGACACTTAATATTTCTCTGTCCCTATGAGCTGAGGTCAGGAGAGAAACCAGACTTGGCCAGCAAAGCCCCTACTGGTTTTGGAGGGTAGGAGGTTGAGGGTCTTATGGCTCTAAGATTCTTTCCATGCCAGCATCAAGGGTCCCAAACTTAGAGCTTCTTTTCTTTTTCTTCACTGGAAAAGTGAGGAATGAAGAGGAATTTTTTAATCTTGAAAATCCTGTAACTGTCAAGTGGATGATTGGGAGGATCCCAACATGGATAGGCTGTAGTCTTCAAGTAGAAGTTGCCGGTTCATAAATAGCTTTTTATCTTTCCTGGACTGACTTTGCCTGTAAAATTTTGAGGCACAGAATCATAACCGTCCTTGCCTTGAACCCTTCAAAATCTCTCTTCTCCTATAATTTAGATCATTTGTTAGATTGCTTGGTCTTCCTTTCATCTGGCCCAAATTCTATGGTGGTGTAGCTGCTTCTACTCAAGGTTTCTTTTCTTTCTGTTTTAGTAATCAGTTCCTCCTTGTCCGTCAGAATGGGGATCATAATACTATGGAGATCCCCTCACCCCACCCCTACCACAAAGCTTTCTTTCCCTGTTGAAGGAGGAAATTGTCCCAAAAACTAGTCACAAATTTGTCAGCCAAGCTATCTTTGGCAGACTGAAAGCAGGTATCTGAAAAATTTAAGTCCTCATTACTATTATTTAATTCATTAAACAAAATATGACTTCAAAAGTCTCCTTTTAAGGTGTCTTCCTGACACTAATCAAATCTATTCAAGTTTCCCTGAAATATGTAACAACAGAAATGATATACTGTTAGAGAAACTTTTGATTGGGAAAAAATCTTCACTTCAACAATATGTGCTAAGAGTCTGCTATTTAACTTACAAAGGGAATTACTACAATTCTCAAATTGGAGAAGGAAGAAGAGAAGGAGAAGGAGGAGGAGGAGGAGGAAGAGGAGGAAAAGGATAAAATCAAATAGATAATTGATAAAAAATGATATGACCTAAAATTTCTCAAAAAGTTCTCAAAAAAGACATACAAACAAATCAATAACTATATGAAAGCATTCATCAAATAACTAATAATAAAAGAAATACAATTTAAAAATGACTGAAGTTTCACACCACACCGATCAACTTGGAAATATCATAAAAGATTGTTATAGTATGAAGGGACTGTGAGGAAGCAGGATTACTCTTGTGAATTGATCTAGCCATTCTGAGAAACAATTAGAAATTACTTCTGAAAAGTCACTAAACTTTTCATATTCTTTAATTCAATTTTGCACTCTTGCACATAAACACTAAAAAACTTGACAAAATGAAAGATCTCATAGTTAGCAAAATACTCATAGTAGCAGCCTTTGTGATAGTTCCCCCCCGCCAAAAAGGAAGCAAATTGGATATCCACTAATTGGGGAATAACTGAATGAACTTGGTATACAAGTTAAGTAAAATATTATTATACTATATTTGACAGTTATGAAAACTTCAAAGAAACATGAAAAGAGTTGTATGAACTGATGTAGCACAAAGAATAGGATCAAGAGAACAAATACATAATGATTACAATAACACAAATGTGGCCACATGCAGATAAATTGCAATGATTAATCTTGATATCAGGAGGAAATATATCCCTGCTCTTCTAAGTAGGGAAATGGAGGATTTTAGGTATGAAATGTGTCATATACTGTCATTTATTTGTTTAGTTGGGTTTTGCCCAAAGTTTTCAATTTTGGGATTCATTGAAGGAGCTGAGTATACTAGGAAAAAAATTCTGTATAAATAAAAGCTCTAAACTTGGGGGAAAGTACATACAAGTCCAAAAATTGCAAATATTAACTTGAAATTTTCTATTCTTAAAGCACTGTAGGAGGGATGCAACAAATTGTGTGAAATAATTGCATGAATGTCCTGACCATTTCATAGTTGCATCAGGTCCTTTGAGGCACAGGATCATAACTATCCTTGCTTTGAATCCTTTGAAATCTTTTTTTCCTCCAAAAATCTAAACCATTTGTTAGATTGCTTGGTCTTCCTTTCCTGTCACAAATTCTATGGTGGAGTAGTTCCTTTTCTTTCTGCTTTAACAACTAGTTCCTCCTTGTGGGTCAGAATTAAGTCCAGAATACCATGGAAGTTCCCCATCTCCCACCTCTATGATGCAACTAGAGCAACAGGGTCACCCAAAGAGACCAGACTATGAAGTTTCAGAAAGTTGTTTGATGGTAATAAAAATAAAATACGTAGATTCTATGAAGTAGGTGAGCTAAGTGCACTAGAGGAGACTATATCTTTGAATAGGCATTGCTAGACTTGTAAAATGACCTTGCCATTCCTTTTTTTTTGTCTTTCTATGTCTTCCCCTCCTCCTCCTCCTTCTCTTTCTCTTCTTCCTCCTTCTCCTTCTCTTTGTCCCTCTCTTTCTCCTCCCCCTTCTCCATTTCCTTTTTTCCTTCTCCTCCTTTTTCTCCCTTTCCTTCTCTTTGTCCTTCTCCTCCTCCTCCTTTTCCACCTTCTACTGCTCCTCCTTTGCTTTCTCCTTTTCCTTCTCCTCCTCCTTTTCCTTCTTCTTTTCTTCCTTCTCCACTTTCTCCTCCTCTTCCTCCTCTTCCTCTTCCTTCTCCTCCTTCTCCCTCTCTTTGTCCTCCTCATTCTCCATCTCCTTTTTTTCCTTCTCCTCCTTTTTCTCCCTTTCCTCCTCCCCCTCCTCCTCCTTCTTCTTTTCCACCTCCTCCTCCTTCACCTTCTCCTCCTCCTCATTCTCCTTCTTTTCCTCCTCTTCCTTCTTGAAAGGTGGATAGGTAGGAGAACAGGGAGAAAGTAGCAAGGTAGGAAGTAAGCCATCTTACTTTCAGGAAGAAATCTACTATTTCTGGTACTTTCTACCTCTATAACTTTGGTCATTTAATGTCTCTGGGTTTTAGTTTTTTCACCAGCAAAATGAGGAGCGTAAGACCAGATGGTCTCTTCCATCTTTAAATTTGTGATCCCATGATCCTATGGGTCACAGTCTCCTGCCTGAATGAAGCTCTAGTCAGGCTCCAGACCAAGTGAGTTCTATCTCACTCCATAGTCTGCAAAGAGGGATTCCTACCTGCTTATGGAGACTGACAGACTTGATTGGAGAGGTGAATCCACAGCCCTGGAAAACACAAATGCAACTACTTTCTTCTTTTTGAAGCTAGCCATCCAATTGGTGGTCCAATGGCTGTTACTTAGAGGAATCCTGAGGTTTTCTAAATTGGAGGCAACATATTGGGGAAAAAACAAAATAGTCACTCTCTTTTTACGCCTCACCCTATACCTAAATAAAAATTTAATGGGCCTTAATTCATGGAATTTCAGAGGCTCTGCCTGTATTGAAACCCTTCTGTTTTCAAAGGTTTTCCAGAACTCTACCATGAAGAATGGATTTTCATTGCATAGTCCCATGAGGTATAAAGGTCAAGTATTACTAGCTTTATTGAGCTAAGACTCAGAGAAAGAAAATTACATGAAGACCTTTACTCTATGCACAGCAAAAAGAAAACCAGTATCTATCTTTGAGAAGTTTTTTTTTTTTTTAATCTGGGGTCCATAAACTTTTAAAAATATTTAAAACTATTTTAATTATAATAACTCTTAAAAATGTTTACTTGTATTTCAATATAAATGGTTTCCTTTGATATCTCAAGCATTTCATTTTATGCATTTAAAAATATCACTCTGAAAAAAGTAACCTAATTGTCTCAAACACACTTTAAAAAGGTTAAGAGCCCCAGTAACGGAAGTAGGGATATAACTTACAAGCAGATATGTATACATCTGACAGTTTGAGGAGGGAGAAGGCAGCAAAAAGTTCTTATAAGAGATGGCACATGAGCTGAATCTCAAAAGAAGATCAGGATTCTGTTGCCTTATAGACACCTTGAGTGGGGCATCATGCAGGAATCTCAGGTACTACTCATTAAAATCAATAAATACTTATTAAGCACCTACTATATGTTAGGCATTTTGCTAAGTTCTGAAGATACAAATACAAATAAAAACAGACATTCCCTGCCCTCAAGGAGTTTAATTATGGGGAAAACAACACACAACAGTAAGCTGGAAAAAGGTAGGGAAAGGAGGCACTTCCTTCTGCAGGGGTAAGATGGAGAGTTTCAAAGTATCTAAAATCTTAGCAGAGAGGATAGTATCTGCAAAAGTTAAGATAAAGGAGATGAAGTGCTTTATTTGTGGGATGCTAAGAAATGTAAAGTGCAAAAAGGGCAGTAATGGTTAATATGTCTGCAAAGATAGTCTGAAGCCACATTTGAGTGGCAAGCTAGGGAGTTTGTATTTTATCTTAGAAGCCATAGAAAATTAATACTGTCTCTTTCTTATGTATTTGTTTTCTAATAGTTTATTTTCCAAATACATGTAAAGATAGTTTTAAACATTCATTTTTGTAAAACTTTGTGTTCCAAATTTTTCTCACTGTCTTCCTTATCTTCTCCCTCCCTAAGAGAGTAGACAATCTAATATAGATTATTTAGTTGGGTACAATTCTTTTATTTTAATTTTTTATTAAACATTTTTATATTCAAAACATATGCATAGATAATTTTCAACATTCATCCTTGCAAAACCTTGTGTTCCAAATTATTTTCTCCCTTCCTTCCTTCCCCACTTTCTCCCCTAGACAGAAAGTAATCCAACATATGTTAAACATGTGTAATTCTTCTATATATATTCCCACAATTATGATGCTTCACATGACAAATCAGATCAAAAAAGAAAAAAAGTGAGAAAGAAAACAGAATGAAAACAAACTGCAACAAAAAAAGTGAAAATGCTATGTTATGATCCACAACTAAATCCCCACAGTCCTGTCCCTGGGTGCAGATGGTTTTCTTTATCATAAGATCATTGGAACAATCATCTTGTTGCTGAAAAGAGCCACATCCATCAGAAATGATTATCGTATAATCTTATTGCTGTTTACAATATACACTTAGTTCTACTCACTTCACTTAATATCAGTTCATGTAAATCTCTACAGGACACTCTGAAATCATCCTGCTGATCGTTTCTTACAGAACAATAATATTCCATGACATTCATATACCATAACTTATTCAGCCATTCTTCAATTGATGGGCATCCACTCAGTTTCCAGTTCTTTGCCACTACAAAAAGGGCTGCTTCAAACATTTTTACACATGTGAATCTTTTCCCCTTTTTTATGATCTCTTTGGGATACAGACTCATTAGAGACACTGCTGGGTCAACAGGTAGACACAGTTTGATAGCCTTTTGGGCTTCCAATTTGCTCCCCAGAATTGTTGGATCAGACAATATACACAATGTATTAGTGTCTCAATTTTCCTACATCCCCTCCAAAATTCATCATTACCTTTTCCTTCATCTTAGCCAATTGAGAGGTATGTAGTACTATCTCAGAGTTGTCTTAATTTGCATTTCTCTGATCAATAGTGATTTAGAGCACCTTTTCATATGACTAGAAATGGTTTCAATTTTTTCATCTGAAAATTGTTCATATCCTTTGAACATTTATCAGAGAATATCTTGTATTCTTATAAATTTGAGTCAATTCTTTATATATTTTAGAAATGAGGTCCTTATTAGAACTCTTGGATGTTAACATTTTTTTTCTCAGTTTACTGCTTCTTTTCTAATCTTATCTGCATTGGTTTTGTTTGTACAAAACCTTTTTAACTTTATATAATCAAAATAATCCATTTTGCATTCCATAATGTATTCTTTGGCCACAAATTCCTTCTTTTTCCACAGATCAGAGAGAGAGGCTATCCTTTTTCTTCTAATTTGTGCAATCCTTTTAAAGATATTCTATATTTGTCATGTTGTGCAAGAAAAGTCAGACCAAAAGGGGAAAAACCATTAGAAAGAAAAAAAAAACAGTAACAAAAATGTGAAAATACTATGCTTTGATCCACATTCAGTCTCCATTGTTTTCTCTCTGAATGTGGATAGCATTTTTGGTCCCAAGTCTTTTGGAATTACCTTGAATCACCACCATCATAGTTGATTATCACATAATCTTATTGCTGTATACAACATTCTGTTGTTTCTGCTCACTTCACTCAGCATCAGTTCATAAAAGTCTTTCCAGGTTTTTCTGAAATTATCTTGCTCATGATTTCTTATGGGACAATAATATTCCATTACCTTCATATACCATAACTTATTCACTTATTTTCCAACTGTTGTGCATCTAATCAATTTCCATTTCCTTGCTACTACAAAAAATCTTTTGTCCTCTTTTATTATCTCTTTGGGATACTGATCTGGTAGAGACAGTGCTAGATCAAAAGGTATGTATAGTTTTATAGCTCTTTGGGCATAGTTCCAAATTGTTCTCCAGAATGATTGGATTAGTTCACAACTCTACCCACAATGTATTAATGCCCCCATTTTCCCACATCCCCTCCAAAATTCATCATTATCTTTTCCTGTCAAATTAGCCAATCTGTAACTTTCAGTTACAAATTTTTCTCTCTTACCCCCCACCCCCTCCCCTAGATGGCAGGAAATCTAATACATGTTAATTATGTTAAAATATTTGACAGATCGAATATGTGCATGTATATATATATATGTACATATATATATATATATATATTTATACTGTTATCTTGCTGTACAGGGAAGAGGAAAAAAATAAAAATAAAAAACCTGAGAAGGAAAACATAATGTAAGCAAACATCAATAGAGAGTATGAAAATGCTATGTTATGGTCCAGACTTAGATCTTACAGGCCTCTCCCTGAGTGCACATGGCTCTCCTCATTACTGAACAATTGGAAGTGGTTTGAAATATTTCATTGTTGAAGAGAGACATCTCCATCAGAATTGATCATCATATAGTCTTCTTGTCGCTGTGTATAATGATCTTCTGGTTCCGTCATTTCGCTCAGCATCAGTCCATGCAGGTCTCTCCAGGCCTCTCTGAAATCATCCTGCTGGTCGTTTCTTACAGAACAATAATATTCCATGACATTCATATACCATAACTTATTCAGCCATTCTCCAATTGATGGGCATCCATTCAAGTAATGAGATCTTCTGATAGTTCAGTATTCTTTCCACTTTGATTCTTAGTAGAGCTCTACCTTGTATATTTTGGCCACAGGGAACCCTCTTTTTTCATCTTTCTTAGTTCTGCTATTTGTTCACTTGCTATGAGACCTTTAATAAGATACTAGTCCTTTCTATGAACAAATCAATTATCTTTCCAATACAATTCAATTCAACAAGCATTTATTGTTTTCTATGATCCTCATATGAGTAAAAGTAAAAATAAAATCATGCCTGCCTTCAAAAGGGTGTAAAATGAATTTCTGTCATCTGTTCTACCTTCCTCATCCTTCTAATTTCTCAGATAATATGAGAAGCACAGCAATAGCAGATGAACAGTCTTCAAAACTGCTGGATGAAATGACATATAATAATTAAAAGTATTTTCTTTTTATTTTTCAGACTAAACATTTGGCTTTAGCTTCTAGAATTTTTTTTACCAGACTGTTACTAATATACAAATCTAGTTCAGTTTTCTTACAGAAAACAAAAAAAAACAAAAAACATTCATAGCCAGACAAGACCTTTGGAAATCTGTTCCAGAAAGACCCAACCAAATTTTGAACATTCCCATCCTTACCACTTCTGCCTGAGATGGGAGGGTAATGTTGTACCCACATCCCCTTGCCCTTCCTCAGTTCCTAAATCAGACAATGACCCATATGATTTAGTAAAGTCTGATTGACAGAGATAGATATAGCAAACCAGTAGCAATTATTTATCCTTCCTATTGTCATGCCAAGTCTTGTTGAAAACTTGTTGAAAAAAATTTGGGAAAATAAAGTACTTTTGGAAAAAAAAAGAAAGAAAGCAAATGAAACTTTTCTAAAACTGATTTGGCTGAAGAGCATTACAGGACTTGAAATCTGACTATGGAATATATAAATGCTGGTCTGGGGTAGAAGTGGTGGGAGTGGTTGGGGATTTGTAATAATCTGGATATATACCTCTCTGAAGAGATAATAGACTGATTAGATGACAACTAGGTAGGTAAGTAGGTAGATAGATAGATAGATAGATAGATAGATGAATGAATGCATGGATAGATGGACAGAGCTAAAGCATTCATTACACATCTACACAGGCACTGTTCTAAGCACTGAGGATACGAATGCAAACAAACAAGATAGCTTCTGCCTTTAAGGAATTTGCACTAATGGGGAAAAACAATACATAGAGGATTCTAGAAAGGGAGCAAGGAATAATTTTTGCAGAAGAATGATCCTGAGATCACCAGGAAATAGACCAGTAGAATTATGGGACCTAGGTGCTCCCTGGACCAAGCTTGGATTGAAAAGAAGGTTAAATCTCACCTGTCAGGCCTGGGGGATTCATGGGTAGAGTCCAAGTTTTTTTTTTTTTTGGGGGGGGATGCTAAAGATGCATGCTAGAATAAGTGGCATAATGAATATATAACAGGAAAGGTATTTAGAAGTCTGGGCAGGATGAATTATAGAATAACCCATGCATTTTTCCAATGTATTGATTTATTTTGCTTAACTGAGATGATATTTTAAAAATAAGTTTATATTAACTTCTATCAATCAGCTATTGATGTTGGAAGCTATATCCAGTATTCCAACACCACCACTATTTTGTGGACATGTTTTTTATTTTTTTCCACTATATAATTTTTGGTCCTTGAAGACACAAACCATTTCATTTATCTCTTTGTATTTTCAGAGACTAGCACATAATAGGTACTTGCTTGTGGATTGTTTACTTCTTTAATTGATTAATTATTATAATTGAGAGATGATAGTGAGAACTATGTGAAAATCAATAAAATATTTAAAAGAAAAAAATTCACTTGAGATATATTTTGGTGCAAAATATAGGTACAGTGGGAAAAGAACAATTGATTGGGACTCTTGACAACCTGGGTTCAAATCTTATCTCTAATACAAAATAAAGAATGGAAAACTCATTTAATTTCTCTTGGCCTCAGCTTCACAATTTGTAAAAGAAGAGAATTGTATTAGATTACTTCCAAGATCTCTCCTAGCCCTAAATCTATTATTCCTATTTTATTAATTAGAATGCCCAACATATCAGCAAAACAAGGTAGATAGAATTATTGCTCTTTCTCACTTCACTCCTTCCCTGACCTAAGCACCCACAAATTACAAGTTTCCCCTTTGTGACTTCTTCCCCTTCCAAAACTGCCCTCAATTATTTTAACTGAATTTTATCTGGAAACAAATGTTCAATGTTATAAGCAAGGACTCGAAGTTCATTTATACAAGACTTTCCTCACTGGCAGATATTGAATATTCCATGCTCCTGTCTGAATGAAGGCTAGAATAGTGAGAAGTTAGAAGAAGAAAAGTCCTACTCTGGGGATTTGTTTGGGTTTTTTTTTTTTGGTTTACACCTTAAAAAGAGATTCTCAAGATATCCATGAAGGGAAAATTCCCCTAAGTCTCTAGTCTGATAAATTGGAGAGAGGTACCCATGGAGGTACTGGATCTTCTTCAGAAGTGCCAAACTCACAACTCTAATGGGTAGGACAGCAAAACTCCCTACATACTGAGTGTGGCCAAAACCAGATTAAAATAAAATTAGGAAATGTTTAACAAAATAAATAAAAATACAATGCAACAATTTGGAACTATGCCCAAAGGTCTATAAAACTGTGCATATCCTTTAATTCAATAGTACCATTACTGGATCTGTAGCCCAAAGAAATCATGAAAGAAGGAAAAGGACCTACATATGCAAAAATGTTTGTAGCATCTCTTTTTGTGCTGGAATTAGAAAATGAGTAGATGCTCATCTATCAGGGAATGGCTGAATAAGTTATGGTATATGAAAGTAATGGAATATTATTGTTTATTTTAAAAATGATGAACAAGCTGATTTTAGAAAGGTCTGGAAAGATTTATATGAAATGATGCTGAGAAAAACAAGCAGAACAAGGAAAACATTGTACATAGGAACAGCAAGATTATACAGTGATCAACAATGATAGACTTTGTTCTTCTCAGTAGTTCAGTGATCCAAAGCAAACCCATTAAACTTTTTGTAAAAATGCCATCTCTATCTAGAGAGAGCTATGGAAACTGAATGTGGATCAAAATTAAATTTAAAAATACAATGCAACATAGATTATATTTGAGTTTGTTCAGATGTGTTTGACTCCTCTTCATATCCCATTTGGGTTTTCCTGGCAAAGATAACTGGAATAACATGCTAGTTCCTTTTCCACCTCATTTTACAGATAAGAAAACTGAGGCAAACAGGGTTAAGTAACTTATCCAAGTTCACACAGTTAGTGTCTGAGGCCAAATTTGAACTCATGAAGAGGAGTCATTCTAGCTATCCACTACAGCATCACCTAACTGCCCCCATAGGTAATAAGAATTTGTATTTTCTATGGGTAAGAATCTGTTTTGATTTGAGTTTGATACCACTGCTTCCTGCTGGATTCCTCCTAATCTTTCTTTCCTTTCAGTGACTTTTCCCTCAGAAAAATGTAGACATTTTCTACATTTCTCCAAAGTCAGAATACAAAAGACTAGGATCTCTCTCACCAATTCTGCTCCTCATAGAGGCATGGAAAATTTAATGATCAATCAGTCTTGATCAATGTGAAGAATCTGATGCAAATGGATCTTGAGCCCTGGGTTATGATGTGGGGACCCTCTCATCCCATAAATCCTTCCAAATGTGCTCAGGCCCTAGCCTCCACATATAGATAACTTTGGTTGGGGTTCCTAATAATCTTCTAGGAATGATGTGCTTGATGGTAATAAATAGTTATAATAATAACTGACATTTATGATTTGTAAGACATTTTTATGGAGATTGTTTAATTATTTGATTTGATCCATAAAAACCCTGTGAGATAAATTCTTCAGATATTATTTACCCCATTTTATAGATAAGGTTAAGTGACTTGCCTATAATCATATAACTAGAAAGTGCCAGATGTGGGATTTGAACCCAAGACTCTCCTGATACCATATCTAGCACTATTTCTTCTAGAGAATACAATGAATTGTTATTAGATAGGAGAGAAGGAAGGTGGGGTGTGAGGAAACAGGGGTAAGAAAGGAGATCAAAAAAAGCTGCTTGGAGCTAGAGCCTGCTTGCCACCAAGAACTGGATTAAGAGGCCTGGAGGAAGGTTTGAAATCTTCCTTCTAGAAAAGTATTCAGATCTGAGCCATTTGTGTAGCAATGGTATTGAATTTTCTAAATATAGAATGCAGTTCATAGAATTGTATAAACTACTGGACATGGAAGTTACTTTTAATATCATCACATCCAACACCTTCATTTCACTGAAACCCAATTAGGAAAAGCTAATCATTGCCAGAGTCAGGACTTGATTACCATGCAAAAGGCCTTTTCAGTAAACCATACCACTGATCTAGCTTGGTATTTCTACGGAACCCAGAAATCATCAAATCGTCCCTATCTATATAGTGTATTAGTCCCTATCTATATAATGGGAAGTAATCTGCTTCCACTATTGGGAAGTTTGGTCAAAATATTTCCACCTAGACACCACAGACATGGAAGGTATATCTTCTCCATGAAGTTTCATGTATGCTCACTTTTGATTTGTTCCCTTTCCCAGGAGAGAAAATCTGAATGGAACTTTGAAGAGGAACCAGAGTGATGTCTCAACTCCAAGAAATCTGATCCAGAGGGTTGGCAGTCTTGGCATTGGGTCACCCAAGGATAAGGAAGCAGTAGTTAGGAAATCTCATTTCCAGGACCCAAAGCCATGAGAAGCCATTTAATAAATGAATGAAGATATGAGCTCCACAGGGGAATCTACCTGTAACTTTTGATTAAAGCCTGATCTTATTCAACTCTAGGAGTTTTAGGGACTTTCCAGAGCTACCAAAGATGCCCAAAGAAAGATTTTTTTTCAGTCCTTTGGATGTCAGATTTTGTTCTACTATCCACGTACTCAACCTGAAAGTAAAAAATGGGTCTCAAGTCAGCTTTGTGGGTTTGGCTTGCTTTCCTGATCTCAGTCATGTGTCAGAATTTCAGGCCTTATAAACTATTGTCTTTGCTAAGGCCTCTGGATGCCCATCCAAGAAGTCATGCCATTGCCCTTCCTTCCTCCCCCACCTTTTGCTCTTTGTGGTTTTTCTTCCAAGGATTTTGGTGGAGCCATGGTGGCGGAGATCAGACAGGATTCTCTGTAACCTCCTCTAACCTCCCCTCAAACCAACAACATATAAAGCCTCTAGACTGATTCTGAAGCAAAAAAATCCACAATATCTGGAGAACAACACGATTCTAGAAGAAGATACTCTGGAAGAACCTCAAAACAGGTCTGTTTTAATGGGGCAGGGGGTGGCCTACTGAACCCAGACTGCAGCGCAGGGAGACTGGGGCAGGGAGCTGGAGCAGGAAGCTGGAACAGGAGTCAGAACAGGAGTGGGAGCGTTGTGCTTTTCACACACCTGGGAGTCTTCTGCGAGCCTCTTGGAACAATTTGTCCTGATTGTGGGCAGGTGGTTTGGAGGGTCTGCCTTTTGAGGGGGATAGATTGTGAACCACTGAACCCCTGATGAGCATCGGACCTAGTTGCCATTACACAGCACCTTAAAGCAATCAATCAAACAACAGGACTGATAAGTACCAGAAATAATTCAATCAGCGGAGCTGCCCAGCCCCTGACGTAATTCAATCAGCAGAACTGCCCAGTTCCTGAAATAACTCAATCAGCAGAACTGCCCCAGGGCAAATTAAAGCAGCTGTCCCACCTTTGCCCTAAACAGACCTCACACCTTTTTAAAAAAAAATGAATAAAAAACCAAAAAGAGCTCTCACCATAGACAACTTTTATGGTGAGAGGGAAGAACAGGCCTCAAATCCTGAGGCCCCTAAAGGTAAAGCAACTCCAGAAAAAGCCCCAAAGAGAGACATAAATTGGTCTCCATGTCACAAGGCTTTCTTTGAAGATTGCATAAAAAATCTTAAAAGAGAGTTAGAAGAAACATGGGGAAATGAAATGAGATCACTGCAAAATAAAATAGAAAAAATGGAAAAAGAATGCAATAAACAAAAAAATGTAATTGGTCAATTACAAAAGGAACTAAAAACAGTAACTGAAGAAAATAAGACATTAAAAATTAGAATCGAACAATTGGAAATGAATGACTCATCAAGACTTCAAGAATCAGTTGAACAAAAACAAAAAAATGAAAAGATAGAGAAAAACATGAAATATCTCCTAGGAAAAACAACTGACCTGGAAAATAGATCTAGGAGAGACAATCTAAGGATTATAGGGCTTCCTGAAAGCCATGATGAAAAAAAGAACCTGGACACTATATTCCAGGAAATCATAAAAGAAAACTGCCCTGATATTTTACACCCAGAAGGCAAAATACTCCTTGAAACAATCCACCGATCACCTCCTGAAAGAAACCCAAAAATTAAGTCCCCCAGAAATATCGTGGCTAAATTCTTCCAAGGATTCTCTTATTCACTGATAAGATCTATATATTTCTTGCTCCTGTTAGGGGTATATTCCCTCTCAAAATTAAACTATCCTTGTTCATTCTATCCCTTGTTCTTGGATACAGAGTAAGTGGTTTCTAAAGTTCTAGAAAGATTTACAAATAAAATTAGATCTCTACATACTCAGCAAAATTTCAAAGTTGATATTCTATATTTTGACTCCTACCCTTTTCCATAGGTACTTAAAGAATATTACAGCTGGGCAGGGTCTCAGAGCATTTGAACTAGACTTTGAAAAGGAAGAATAATTTTAGCAGGTATTGTTGAATGTTATTTAACCAGGGATCAAATGATTGAGGTAATCTTTTAGTAAGACTAATATAGTAGTAGTAATTAGTATGCAGAATGGATTAGTTTAGGGAGGATTTAGAAAGAATAGGAGAAAAAAGAGATTAAGCCCTTGGGAAATTCCCTTCCTGAGAAAATTCTTTCTTCTAGTCATTCCTTTATTTTGGAGCTATAACATAGTATGTCATAAGCCAGTTACTCCATTCTTGACACCATTTTATTCCTTTGTTGTTTTTGTAATCGAGATCCAAATAACACTAATAGTAATTTGGATTATTAAGAGGAGAGTTATGTACTGAGGAAGGCTAAGGATTGAAACAAGACTCGTAACTGACTCAGGAGCCACTGGTATGCTGGTAAATGTTTAACAATTGGTCCTCTAGGGACAAAAAATGTGCTCATGACATACTTTTAAGTTTAGTCTGTTCTGTGTTATTGACATTTTCTCCATCACTTTCAAAAGTTTAAACAGTCAACAAAACAATTATAACTTTGGCCAAGATGAAAATGCTGACACTAAAAATGTAAAAGTCACTCTTGCCCATGCCTGGATCATACCCTTCTCATACTTGATAGTAGTGGTGGGAAAACTGCAGAGTATTATGTCTACAAAGCATGAAAACCAATATACTTCCTTGATCACTTAGTTGTGGCTACAATGTGGAATGGATTGAAGTACAGA
This sequence comes from Myrmecobius fasciatus, assembly GCA_023553655.1. Taxonomy (NCBI): domain Eukaryota; kingdom Metazoa; phylum Chordata; class Mammalia; order Dasyuromorphia; family Myrmecobiidae; genus Myrmecobius; species Myrmecobius fasciatus. The sequence goes on along the minus strand of JAJPUD010004560.1, from coordinate 115,928 downwards.
TAGAGTAGGGTTCTGGGTGTGGTGACAAATCGTTAAGAAATTCTTATGAGGAAAAATTTATATATTTGTCAATGTGGAGAAAATAAGAAATAATTCTTGATTTCTCATCCCCTCTCAAGGGGGAGTCCCCAAGACTCTTTAAAGTTTCTTGAGTTACAGAAATATGAGTAAGGAGGCAGTGGTAGTAATAAACTGAGTTTATTCTTGGGTTGGAATTCTTTATACATATTGTGTTTGTGTGTCTCTAATTCTTTTGGTATTGGAGAAGTGGATTTGATTATTTATTTGGAAAGAAGAACTCACTTTTGTGACTTCTCTCTCTTGAGGGGAAGTGCTTCTGTCAAAATCTGTTTTGAAATGCTTTCTCTAAAATACTTTTGGGTCATATTTTGGATACTTAAAACCATACTGAACAAAGGTAAACAAGTCCAACTGGCTAAGGAAAGAATTGTCTTTCTTAATATCTAAGTCTTCTCACATTTCCTCACCATGTGTTTGTATCAGCCATGTGTAAGTATTTTCTAATTCCCTCAAAGTGTCCCACATTTCCCTCAAAATCATTCTCTATCTCAAATCCTCTAGAACTGAGTATTGTTTCATAATTTAAACATGTTTTTGACAGATTGTTTTGCAAACTCTTATATCACTTCCTGGTATTTTAGGGCCCCCCAGTTCATTCAGAATTGATTTTTTTTTTTACTTCCTTCCCATTTCCTGGTCATAAATACTATAATGTTTCCAGGTATGTATATATACATATATGGGCATATATACATATTATGGATGTAATAAAATGAAAGAAAACCTGGAAAGACATTATGCAATAGTTAAATTCTAAAAAGATCCCAATAAGCTAACTAGAATAATTAACTGAAATAGTTATCTTCAAGTGAGTTTTTTGGTTGTTGTTTTTTGGGGGGGAGAGGGGGGGAGTAGGAAGGTACATTCCCATGTTTCCATTAATCTGGGAACTTCCAGTGAAGAAATTCCCTTTGCCAATGCAGATTAGTAACTCTTTGGTAATTTTTAGTCTTAAAGAATTACCTAAAACATTGATATGTTATTAGTCTGTCAACTAACATCTATTAAGAGTTATATGCTATGTAGTGGACTTCCTGCCATCTAGGGGAGGGGAGGGGACTGGGGGTAAAATTTGTAATGGAAAGCTTTGTAAAGATCAATGTTGGGGAACTACCCATACATATGTTATACAAATAAAAAGCTTCAATTAAAAAAAAAAGAGTTATATGCTAAATACTAAGCTCTTGGAATTCAAAGAAAGAAAAAAAAATATAGTCCCTGAATTCAAGAACCTCACTATCCAATGGAAGAGCCAATAGGCAAACAATTTACACAAATAATATATATGTAAAGGAAGAATTGGAGCTAATCTCAAAGAGAAAATACTAATATTTTTATTAAAACTTTTTATTTGCAAAACATATGTATGGGTAATTCTTCAACATTAACCCTTACAAAGCTTTCTGTTACAAATTTTCCCCCCTACTCCCCACCCCTCCCCTAGATGGCAGAATATCCACTGCATGTTAATTATGTTAAAATACTTGACCAATCGAATATATGTATACAGATTTCCACACTTATCATTTTTTTGTGCAAGAAAAATCGTATCTACAAGAAAGAAAAATCAGAGAAAGGAAACACAAAGCAAGCAAACATCAATAAAAAGCATGAAAATGTTATGTTGTGGTCCACATTTCACATCCCTCTCCCTGGGTGTATATGGCTTTCTTCCCTGAACAATTGGAGCTGGTTTGAAACATTTCATTGTTGAAGATAGCCATGTCCATCAGAATTGATCATCATATAGTATTGTTGTTGCTATATATAATGATCTCCTGGTTCTGCTCATTTCACTCAGCATCAGTTCATTCAAATCTCTCCAGGCCTCTCTGAAATCATCCTGCTGGTCGTTTCTCACAGAACAATAATATTCCATAACATTCATATACCATAATTTGTTCAGCTATTCTCCAATTGATAGGCATCCATTCAGTTTCCAGTTTCTAGCCACTACAAAAAGGGCTACCACAAACATTCTTGCACATGTGGGGCCCTTTCTTTCCTTTATGATTTCTTTGGGATATTAGCCCAATAGAAATGCTGCTGGGTCAAACAGTATGCACAGTTTGATAACTTTTTGAGCATAGTTCCAAATGAGAAAATACTAATATTAAAGAAGAACCAGAAAAGGCTTCTTGCAGAAGGTGGGATTTTAATTGAAAGAGTGAAGGAAGCCAGGGAAAACAATAGGCAGATGAGAAAGAAAAACATTCCAAAATACCTCCTCTTAGAAAGTGTTTATGAGAAACAACGAGTCCAGAGTCACTCAAAGCGTATGTAGAAGGGAATAAGGTATAAGAATATAGCAAAGATAGGAGGCAGGTTATGAATTCCTTTAAAAGTCAGAGGATTTTCTATTTGATTTTTGGGATAATAGGGAACCGCCAAAGTGTTTTAGAGTAGTTGTCATGGTAAAATCCAACCTTTAGATGTCTTTGATAGCTGAGTGGAGGATGATCTAATGTACATAGTGGGAAGAAATGTGAGGAAGGAAGAACAACCAGGAGGCTATTGCAATAGTCCAGGTAAGAAGTGATAAGATGAAAGATGGACAGGGTCATTTTATTCATAAATACAAATTTATATAAATAAAAGTAAATCTATGCCAGGTTTCAAAATAACTATTAAAATATAGCACGAAGGAAGTGTGGCTAGACAATATTTTTTGTGAAAAATTTCTGGTGGGGCTTAGCTCAATATGAATAAAAAGTATGATATAGTAGTTTGAAAAAAACAATAGTATCTTGGGCTGTGTTAATCAAACTAAGTATTCTAAACATGGGGAGAAGATAGTTTTACTACATTCTGCCCTAGTCAGATTACTGTATTTGGTTCTGGGTAACACGTTTTAGGAAAGGAGGACATCTGGCAAATATATGAGAAGACTGAAGACTATGTTAGAAAGTCTGAGTGTAAGGTGAACTCAAAACTCTTTTAGGCTTTGACTGACCGTATGCATAATGAAAAGTCAAGACAGTGACTAGACAGATAGGAAACAAAATAAACTTATCTTGAGGACTTAACTTTGTCTACATATTTTTCCGTAATTTACCCATCTACAAAGAAGAGTAGAACTTGGGTACTGAGAAGCAAAGGAACTCCAAAATCCAGAATTATTTGGTAGTTATTAAGCAAAGAGTTATTACAATGATGATCAATTAACAACTAGAAATAATGTAAAGCACAGGGGAAACAAAGGGAAAAAATAATCCCACTCCTCGAGGGTATATTTTAAGGAACATCTTAAGAAAATGCATTAAAATGAAATATTTAAAATGATGTGCTTTACAATATAATAATAGCTAATTCTTGGTCTCTAAAGATAATGGTGCAATGGTGAGCAAAATAATTGGGACAAAATGAAATAAATTCAATAATGTGCAAAAAGCTTTGACCTTTTTGTATATTTCAAAAACCTTTTAATGTGTAATATATCCTAATTTTATTGTGAACATATATTTTACATGATTTGTTGCTGAGCTTGTAAGATTTTGATGCAAATTCTTTCATCCATCACGAAACCATATTTTTATCATAGTATTAAATGAACCTTTGAAAAAATTATTTTTTCCAAGTCTAGCAAATTCCCACCATTTAAATATGTTTTCACCATTTTCCTAAAATTTCTTAGCTCTTTATTATGTATGACATGGGACAGAGTGATCTAATATTCCTCCTCCATTTTGAAATTTCTTAAATTCTTGTATAATGATAGCTAGACACAAATGCAGCTCCTATCAGTCTGCTCAAATGTTTCCCCAAAAGGAGTACCCGGGGGGGGGGGGGGAGTTGCTTTTAGAAGAATCACAATAACTTATAAGCAAAGTGCCTTGGAGATACTTGGAGTGTGCATAGTTGTTCTGTAATTTGTTTCTGTTGACTAACTACATTTTAGGAAGAACCTTTTTCCTGTTAGCTGCAGATTGAAACTGTTAATGTTGTCAAAAAGACCTGAGTCAGATTCATTATTCTCTGGATCTTGTCTTCAGCTGTGCTCTGGAAATGTGGCCACATCCAGTAAAAGCTATGAGGAAAGGAGAAGAGTCATGAGGACTTCTTCCATGATGCTGACATATGGCTCCTCAGAAACCGAGCTTCCTTGAATTTTTCATTTGTTCTTTCCCACTCTACATAAAAGACTTCAACTTTGATCAGAAGTCAAGATCATAGTAACCTGAGAGTTGCAATCCAGGCAGGGTTGGGTATCTGGCACAATATTGATGCCCCAAGGAGACATCTTCAGAAAGGGATTTTTAGGACTCTAGCACAATAGAAGGATATGCCTGGCAATGGTCATATCTAGACATGAACTTGATAGGACCAATGTCATATAGAACTGAACTAAGTTTTGAGTCTATTAACCCAGAAACTGAGGTGTTATAGGGGAAACTATATCCTGGGGGTTTGAGAGAAAATGCTTAAATAGTTAAATGAAATTGAGGTTTTAGTTTCTAAAATGAGGGGCATACAACTAGAAAAGGCTTAAGCTGATGGTACCCTAAACATCTGAGAGTATTGAAAATGGATGATGGAGAGATATAGCCCACTTACCCCTGAGAGAGTAATTAAACTGGAACAAATTCTGCTTTTTAGTATATTAATATATTGTTAAGAATCCATTATTCCCTCAATTGGGATAAGACTTACAAGCCCACTAGATAAAAATATTCCCCAAACATTATATATGTATATATGTCTTTTACTTTATGAAGATGCCCAGATCTGATAACTTAGGTTAAAAACAGTTTGTTTCTATATTAGAGTCTGAGCTAAGATCTTGGATTTTTTTTTAAAGATGAAATAACCAAATGAAGTAAACCATACCATGTATCTTAGTTACATGAAATGACATGCCTAAACACATTAATACTCTACAGAAGGATAGAAAAACCAACCTTATGTGTTAGTTTAAAGAGACAAAAATTAGAACAAACAATTATAGTATAGCCCTTTAAAGATTAAAATGATAGGGTACATCAAATGCTCACCATAAACTAAAATAAAGATGCACAGAAAGATACGAACCTAATGATCAGGAAGTTCACTTAAGAATAAAGATTAGGCCTGAAGGCACTATTTGAGAAGACCCTGCTATATGGACCAATGAGCCTGACACCTGAAGCAAATAATGTATACTAGTTGTGGAACCCTTTCTCGCCAAGATTCTGGAAAGAAATAAAGTACTCACTTGATAAAGGAAAGAAAAAGGCTAAGAAAGATATTTTCTTCCATAGGTCTTTTGCAGGTATTATGGCTCAGGCTACTCTTCTAAAAAGGAGCTTTTTTTTTTTTAAGCCTTTGGCTTTTCAACTAAATTATTATGGAAGACTCCTTTTTTCTCATGGGGAAGAGATACTACCATTGCCAAAGACTTTCTACTTTGCCAGAAGCTAGAAACACAGAGAATCTCCATAGCCAATTAATTAATAGTACCTGACCTGTTTTGCATCTGATGGATATTACATGTTCAGGATCACTGGATCATTGTCTTGTCGTGGTGGTGGGGATTGTTCAATGAAACTATGAGCTATTTTGTTCAGAGTTACTCAAGACAGATCATGGTGGAGTCTTCTGACAAAATACTAAATATTTAATACATGCAAGGCATAATGGAAAGAACACCGAATTGATTCACCTAAATTATAATCTTGATTCTGACCTTGACTTGTGTCTACAGCAAGTTAGTTTTACTCTGTTATGGTTTTTGTTTCCTTATCTATAAAATGTGAATAAGTACTTAAGCCCTAACCTGACTCATCAGGTTGTGTAAGGATCAAATATTAAAGAGATATATGTCAATGTGCTTTGAAAAAGTATAAAATTCTATTTAAATACAGAGTAGCAATCAACAAACATTTATTAAATGTGTCATATATTAAGCATATCTAAGTACTTGTTGATACAAAGACAAAAAAAAGGAAAGAATAGTCCTCAACAATGTTACATTCTATTGAGGTTGATACATACTCATATGAATAAATTTTTAAAAATCGAATGAATTAATGAATACATGTGCATGCATGTGTGCATAAACATATGGGCATGTATGCATATACATCTTCACCTATCGTGTGTGTGCATATTTACACATTGTGAGAATATGTGCACAGATATACACACATATACATGATGTCTCCCCGAGATGTAAGCTCAAAAGAGCTTACATTATGCATACAAGTATATGTGTATATATGTATACACACATATCTGGGGATGGGAATCGATCCCTACTTTTATATATAAAGTACATATATAAAGAAGGAAGAGTTCCACATGTATAGAGAGGTCTACCACTGTGGCTCAAAGGGAGGCAGAATAGAAATCTCTAGCTCCTTCTTTCCCACCCTTCTCCAAGGGATATTTCTGCCCAAGGGGGAAGCAAGAAGTTGAGGGCAGGATTGTTCTACTCTTCTCAGAGACAGCAGATACTAGGCTAAATAATAACTCCCTGTATCCTTAAATGATCAGGTTTTATCTAACTTCTGATCACTTTGCCACTTGTGGGGCAAGAGGGACCCCAAACTCTATATGCAGCACTTGCCCTCTTTCCCACCAATACCAATCCCACATTGAATACTAATAGCAAACTGCAGAGAAACCCATTTATCCACATAATAACAAAACAGAAACCAGAGAAAATATACACAGAACAAGATAAGCCAGACAACACAGAATAAAGGAACTTCTTATCAGGAGACAACTCAGCTTGACCAAGAAAGAGAAAACTGGTTCTCATCAAAGATGAAACTTTCCAAAGCTGTCAAGCAACAAGTCGGATATAGGAACTTGGGAGATGGCTGGCTCTTTTAATATCTTCCCAGAGTGTGTTCTTTCAACAACCTGAAGTGAGATTGGTCTCTTCAATCTTTTCTCTCAAAGTTAGAAGCCAACAACACCTGAAGAAACTTGATGCTTAAACAAGACCAGACTAGAAACTTGTTAAGTCCCTAAAGGGTATCAGCCTTGAAAAGTCTCAGAGGGGAACTGACTTTGAAAAGTCCCTCAAAAGGGACCCCTGCTTAGAGTCCCCAAAGGAGTACTGGCTGAGAACTAAAGCTTTTGTCTGTCACCAACTTCACACTGTCTCTCACATAGAACAGGGATTTCATCTCCACCAATAAGAAGAGAGTGCCATAACAATAGGCTTTGGGACAGAGGTTACGCATACAAAATTAATATAATGTAATTCTGGGGATTAATTTTAGATCAGAAAGACAGCCCTTAATCTGAGCTTTGAAACAAATTAGGGAGTCTAAGAGGTTGGAATGAGAACAGAGTATATGACAGGTGAAGAAAATGGCCAGTGTAAAGACACAGAGATGAGAATCATGCTACCTTTCCAAACAAGGCATTAGCATGATCAGAACTGGCTTTCAAAAAATCAAGTGTGCAGCTGCAGGAGATAAATTGCCAAGGCAGGGAGGCTAATTAGGAGACAATAGCAAAAGTTCAGATTGGGGTTATATAAGCCTATACTTGGTTGGTGGCCATGCAAAATAGAAGGAAGCAAAAAGATGCAAGAGATATATAAGTAAAATCAAGATTTGGCAATTGATAGAATATGTGGAGTGGGAATGAAGAGTTGGGGATGATTCTGAAGTTGTGCACATGAATGCCTAGGAAAAATGGTGGTACTCTTGATAGAAAATTGGAAATTTGGAACAGAGACATTTTGGGGGAATAAATGAGTTTTATTCTGGAGATATCGAGTTTGGTAAGCCAGTTTGAAATGTTCAGTAGGTCATTTTCAATGCAGAGCTAAAACTCAATAAAGGGATCTTTGAGTGAACTATATAAAGATGACAATTAAGCTCACAGGAATTGATGTAGTCACCAAGTGAGTATAGAGGATAAGTAAAGAGTTTATAAAGGAAAAGAATAGATATTATTATAATCATATGTTATCTGGCTTTAAAATTTTGTGATGTGCTAATAATCTCTGAAATGCTTTGAAAATATTTAAAAGTAGCTAATTTACAAAAGTAAAATAGACTAAATTTTCTCTAAGATTTCTTCTAAAGCTCTAAAAATAATGAGCTGACAATCCTGCAGAAAAGACAGTATTTGAGATAAAAAGATTGGTGAATGCTAGACAAAGAATCAGGAGCAAGGAATCCTTAGGACACATGGATTGACAAAGGAATGAGAAATTCTAGTGAAGAGGGGTTTTACCTGAAAGCATGCTCTGGTAAGACGTCCTGGTAAATGTTGACAAATATATATAAAAAAAGTAAGTATGACACAGTTTATATTTATTCTGCATTATTAACATTTTCTCCATCACTTTCTTAGTCTAGAAAACAACAAAATAATAAATCAGTTTTCTTGTGCAGCATGAAAATTGCATAAATATGTATAGAAGAATTGTACATGTCTAACATATATTGGATTACTTTCCATCTAGGAGAGGGGATGAGGGGCAGAGAGGGAGAAAAAAAATTGGAATATAACATTTTGCAAGGGTGAAAGTTGAAAATTATTTATGCATATGTTTTGAAAATAAAAAGATTTAAAAATAATAATATATCAAGCCCTGATCTGTAGTTTCATTGATTTAAGAAAATCATCTCTGCTTACACTGAAAATTTAACACTTTCAGAGCTGGTCTGAGCTGACTTCAGCACACACCTATAAATAGGAAATAGTATGCATATTGAGTGAGTGAGCATATTGACTTGGCTGGTATGTGATATCCAGAGAGCATAATAAGAGGATAAAATGAAATGAAATTAAAGAAACAGATCAGTTAATGGAGAGCCATCCAAATATGTTTGCAATGAGTTGATAGAAGCAGGTCCCTAGGGATATCTTAATGATCTATTCCTATGATGTTAATTGCATGTTAACAAATTGCTCCTTGAAAGGGAACTGGTTACACCAAAGGCATAAAGTTCTAGCAGTGAAATCTTAGGTAATATGGCACTTGAACTCTCTATGGGCATGGGGTTAAGGGTTGTGAATAGCACTTTTTTTTTTAGGCTCTACTCTAATAATATATTATGCAAAAATGTCTTTGAAGAAGATGGGGACTTTGAATAAGGGTAGGGATTCTCAGTCAAGCTACATGGAAAATTGGCATTTCAGGAGCCAAGATGGCAAAGTAAAGGCAGGGACTTGCCAGAGCTCTCCCCCAAACTCCTCCAAATACCTTTAATTAAATACTCTAAATGAATTTTAAAGCATCAGAACCCACAAAAAGACAAAAAAGTAACAATTTTCCAGCCAAAGTCATCTCAGAAGGGCAGCAGGAGGGGTCCATTGCATTGGGATGGGTTTGGGATGCACTTGTGCTCTAGCACATGCTAGGCCCCAGCAAATCAGGAGCAGGCTTTGGGGCCGCTGAATCAGTGGCAGTGGCAGTGATCTCAACCCACAAACACCAAGGATGACTTGGATTGTCAGTAGGAAAGGTTTATCACACTAGGGTGTGATGGGGGAGTGAGTTTTGGGAGCCATTGAATCAACACCAGTGTCAGGACAGCAGCAGTGAGAGCAGTAGCTTCCAAAGATCTCTATTCACAAGTAAGGGGGCCGAATGGCTGGTCAAAGAGAGAATTTCTGGGGCCTCTTTACTGGAACTGAAGGCAGGGCTCTGTTGCTTTGCCTATACTCAGATCTGGGTTGTAGTGATGGCTCTCTAGGTCTCTACAAGTCTCTCTAGGTTCTCTATAGGTCTCTAGAAGGATCTCTGAAAACAGCTGCACAAAACCTCTGGAACTTGAGACATTGTACCCTCTACCCTGGAAATGGAGCCTACTTTAACAAAGAGTTAAAAGTCAAGTAATAGGCTGGGGAAATGAGCAAACAACAGAAAAAGATTTTAACATAGAAAATTACTGTAATGATAAGGAAGATAAAAACATACATTCAGAAGATGAGAGCAAAGTAAAATCCCCTACATTCAAAGCCTCTAAGAAAAATAAGAATTGTTCTCAGACCATGGAAGAGCTAAAGAGGGATTTTGAAAATCAAGTAAGAGAGGTAGAGGAAAAATTGGGAAGAGAAATGAGAGTGATCCAAAAGGAAATACAAAAAGCTAATAAGAAGAAGAATGCCTTAAAAAGCAAAATTGAATAAATGGGAAAAGAAGTAAAAAAGTTCACTGAGGAAACTGATTTCTTAAAAATTAGAATTGAGCAAAGGGAAGCTAATGACTTGAAGAGAAATCAAGAAAACAAAACCAAAAGAATGAAAAGTTGGAAAACAACATGAAATATCTCATTGGAAAAACAACTCACTCCGAAAATAGATCCAGAAAAGATAATTTTAAAATTATTGGTCTACATAAAAATCATGATCAAAAAAAGTCTAGACATTATCTTTCAAGAAATTATCAAGGAAAACTGTCTTAATATTCTAGAACCAGAGAAATAGAAATTGAAAGAATCCACCAATCACCTCCTGTAAGAAATCCTACAATAATAACTCCCAGGAATATTATAGTAAAATTATGTAATCCCCAGGTCAGGGAGAAAATGTTGTAAATTTCAAGAAAGAAGCAATTCAAATATAGTGGAAGCACAGTCATGATAGCACAAGATTTAGCAGTTTCTGCATTAAAGGATCAGAGGACCTGGAATGATACTCCAGAGAGCTTTGGAGCTAGAATTACAACCAAAGATCACCTACCCAGCAAAAAATTAGTATTATCCTTCAGGGAAAAAGATGGACATTCACTGATTTATTTCCTTTATTGGACTTTCAAGTATTTGTGATGAAAAGACCAGAGCTGAATAGAAAGTTTGACTCATAAGAAGCATAAGGAGGTAATTAGGAAAGAGAAACTGTAAGGGACTTAATAAGCTTTATCTGTTTATTTTTTATTTTTTTAATAATTTTTATTATTTTTACTTTATTCTGTAGGAATCTACATGGAAGAATGATACTTATAAATCAAAGAACTTTCTAATTATTATCAGAGATGGAGTATATAAAGTCATAGGGCACAGGTATGAGTTGAATATGAATAGATAATATCTAAAAAAAATAAAATTAAAGAATGGGAAAGGAATGTACTTGGAGAAAGGAAAAAGGAGAGGTGAAATGGCATAAATTATCTACCATAAAAGAGGCCAAGAAAAAGCTTTTACACTGGAGGGGAAGAGGGAGAAAGGAGGAAGAGTGAATGAACTTTACTTTCATCAGAATGGGTTCAAAGAGAAATTACATACACACTCAATAAGAGTATAGAAATCTCCTACCCTGTAGATAGGAGGGGAAGGAGATACAAGAAAGGGAGATGATAGAAGAGAGGGAATATTAGGAAAGGGGTGATCAGAAGCAAAACCTTTTGAGAAGGGACAGAATGAAAGGAGAGAGAGAAAACAATAAATGGGATGAATGGTTATCAATAGTAATTATGAAAAGAAATTTGAAGCAAGTTTCTCTAATGAAGGCCTCATTTCTCAAATGTATAGAAAATTGAGTCAAGTTTATGAAAAATTGAGTCATTCCCAAATTAACAAATGATCAAAAGATATGAACTATGCCCTAAGGATAATAAAATCATGCATATCCTTTGACCTAACAATACTACTATTAGACATGAATCTCAAAAAAGATTTTTTAAAAAGAGAAAAGGACTTATATGTACAAAAATATTTATAGCAGCTCTTTTCTCAAGCAAAGAATAGGGAATTAAGGGGATTCTCATCAGTTGGAGAATAGCTCAATAAACTGTTATGTGATTATGAAGGAATATTATAGTTCTATAAGAAATGATAAGCAGGATGCTCTTAGAAAAACCTGGAAATTTCTCCATGAACTCAAAACAAAATGAAATGTACTGTGTTCAAAACAATAGCAATGTTGTAGAATGATCAGCTGTGAATGACTTTGCTGTTCTCAGCAATACAATGATCCGACTACTCTCAAAGACATGATTAAAAAGCTATGCATATTCAGAGAAGGAGCTGATTTTGTCTGAATATACACTGAAGTATCTTTTTAAAAAAATTTCTTGAGGGTTTTTTTGGGAGGGGTGTGAAACTATGTTTTCTTTTGCAACATTACTTCTACAGAAATGTTTTGCATAACTTCACATGGGCCTTCTCAATGGGGGAGGGGGTGGGAAGGAAGGGAGAGAATCTGGAACTCAGGGTTTTAAAACAAATGTAAAAAATTGTTTTACATGTAACTGGTAAAAATAAAAATATTAAAACATGAAAAAATAAAAAAATAAAATGACAAAAAAGAAGAAAGTGAGCATTTCTCTGGTCCATGCCCATCCTCTTATTCATTTGAAAGAAATCTTGAACCTTCCAGGGTTCTTTATTGAACTTTCTTCCACACTTAATCATATTCAAATTTTATTAGTTACTTAAGAACATTCCTTATCCCACTAATGAAGTCCCAAGCTTTTCAAGGTCACAAACTTTCACTTTTGTATTCTCAAATGTATTCTCAGTGACTGTCATGGGCTTGTAGAGATTACACACTTGTAGAGATTATAACCTGCCTTTTTAATGTTGTACACTTCTCATCCATGCTCTTCCACAGATCCTCCACAGAGGACCCCAACAAAGTTCTAAAAAACATCTTTTAGATCATTTTATATACAATGGCTCTCAGCAGATCATATAGCTTTAAGGCAGTGATGCCAAACTCAAATTGTGAAATGAGACTACTAAATTTTTCTGACACTATATTTAGAACACTATACAATAACATTATCTCTACTGTATTTTAATTTTCTTAAACATTTCCCAATTATATTTCAATTTGCTTAGGCATACTCTGGAATGTTGTGGGTCTTCTGGTGTGTTTGGAACTTCTACTTTAAACACTTAGGAGGTGTTTGTTCAATTTCATTTAATTGTATTAGAAGTTTTCCTTTGGCTATAAAAGGATTTTTCAATCTGAGAGCCATTGATAGGGGAATTTCAGGGGGTGCTACTTTGAAAGAAGAAATGATAGGCTCAGATTTTAGCATGTTTCATTTTAAATATTTATGCAACACTCAAATGGATGTGTTCTATGTAGAGGTAGACTGTTGCAAGAGTGAGAAATTAGGGTTAAAGATATAGATTCAAGTCACCTTTGTTCAGGAGATAGAGTTTAAGATTTTGGATATCAAAGAACTCCCTGAAAGAAAATGTATAGGTCAGAGATTTTTAAACTGAAACCTACAACTTTGACTGTTAAAGATTGTTAGCTTTCTCAATATGTTTTAAATGCCTAAAACAAAACACATTGGATCACAAAGGAAATATATTATATTAAACTTGAGTTCGAATCCTGCCTCAGACCCTTACTAGTTATGTGATTCTAGGCAAATCATTTAAATCTTTCTTAGACTCAATTCTTCATCTAGAAAATGGGGTAATTAGCACCCACTTCACAGGGTTGTTGAGAGGATCAAATGAGATAATATTTATAAAGTGCTTTGTAAACCTGAAAGAGCAGTTATTATAAATGCTGGATATATTTTTAAATAAATATGTAATTTTTTTCTCTTCCAAGTTCATAGACCCCCTACACACCTGAAATCTATTCATAGATCCTTGCAAATAAACCCTAGTATAAAAGAAGATAAATTTACAGTGTCATTTGTAAGTAAAATGTGCCAGAATTAGCTTGCAGATATTTGCTGTTAAGTGGTAAAGTAGGCACAAGGAAATAGATGTCATTAATCTATATCATCTGAATTATACTTTGAAAGAGTAATTACTGCCAATATATGGATGAAGAAGCAACATTAGTAGTCTAGTGCTAGTGATTTGGAGATTGGCTATTACAATTCTGTTGCAACATAATTCATGAGAATATCATTCTGCTTTTTAGGAATTGAGATTTGAAAACTCACCTACTTATATGAAAAGATGCTCCAAATCACTATTGATCAGAGAAATGCAAATTAAGACAACTCTGACTTACCACTACACTCTTGTCAGATTGGCTAAGATGACATCGTCATAATGACGAATGTTGGAAGGGATGTGGGACAACTGGGACACTGATACATTGTTGGTGGAACTGTGAATGGATCCAACCATTCTGGAGAGCAATTTGGAACTATTCTCAAAAAGTTATCAAACTGTGCATACCCTTTGACCCAGCAGTGTTTCTATTGGGCCTATATCCCAAATAAATCTTAAAGGAAGGAAAGGGACCCACATGTGCAAGAATGTTTGTGGCAGCCCTTTTTGTAGTGGCTAGAAACTGGAAACTGAATGGATGCCCATAAATTGGAGAATGGCCGAATAAATTATGGTATATGAACGTTATGGAATATTATTGTTCTATAAGAAATGACCAGCAGGATGATTTCAGACAGTCCTGGAGAGACTTGCATGAACTGATGCTGAGAGAAATGAGCAGAACCAGATCATTATACACGGCAAGAAGACTATATGATGATCAATTCTGATGGACTTGGCTCTCTTCAACAATGAATTGTCTCAAACCCGTTCCAGTTGTTCAGTAAGGAAAGCCATATACACCCAGGGAGAGGGATATGAAATGTGGACCACAACATAACATTTTCATACTCTCTATTGATGTCTGCTTGCATTATGTTTCCTTTCTCAGATTTTTTTTTCTTGTAGATACGATTTTTCTTGCACAACAAGATAAGTGTGGAAATATGTACACATATATTCAATTTGTCAAGTATTTTAACATAATGAACATGAAGTGAACTTCTTGCCATCTAGGGGAGGGGTGGGGACTAGGAGGGGGAATTTGTAACAGAAAGCTTTGTAAGGGTCAGTGTTGAAGAATTATTCATACATATGTTTTGCAAATAAAAAGCTTTAATAAAGAAAAAAAGAAAAGAAACAACCAGCAGGATGATTTCAGAGAGGCCTGGAGAGACTTGAATGAACTGATGCTAAGTGAAATGAGCAGAATCAGGAGATCATTGTACACAGCAACAAGAAGACTATATAATGATCAATCCTGATGAACATGGTTCTCTTCAACAATGAGAGGTTTCAAACGAGTTCCAATTGTTCAGTGATAAAGAAAGCCACCATATACACCCAGAGAGAGCCCTGTGGGATCTGAGCGTGGACCATGACAGCATTTTCATGCTTTCTGTTGATGTTTCCTTGCATTTTGTTTTCCTTCTCAGGTTTTTTTTCTTGTAGATCCTATTTTTCTTGTATAGCAAGATAACTATATAAACATGTATACATATATTCATTTCATTATATATTTTAACATAATTAACATTATACTGTTTTATATATATATATATACCTATATATATAGGTATATATATATATATATATAACATTAACTGTCATCTAGGGGAGGGGGTGTGGGGAAGGAGAGAAAAATTTGGATCAGAAGGCTTTGCAAAGATCAGTGTTGAAAAATTACCCATGCCTATGTTTTGCAAATAAAAAGCTTTAATAAAAAGAAAGAAAGAAAAAAAGAAAAGAAAACTGACCTACTATCTAGATTTGCTACTACCAGCTAGAGAGTGTGAAATTTTTTCATCCTTTTATCAACTTGTGTTGTTTCGGGTTCAGGACCTTTCTTTTTGTTTAATTGAAAGTTCATTTTCTGTTAATATTAACCTCACCCAATCAAAATCTGACTCAGGGAATAATACTGTTAGGGAAAGATTATTTACCATTCTGAAGATAAGAAGCTGAAAAGGGAGTGAAGGCTTTTCAAGTAATTTGACAAGGTATTATGGTCTATTTGTGAATCCTTTGATGCAGTTTAATCTATAATCTGATCTAATTTGTATATATAGTCTATTTAACTTGATTTGCTTCCTTAAAAGATGTATAAGATTATAACTTATTAAATTAATTTACTCAAGTTTTATGATTTTGAAGGAATCAGGGGAGTTATGAATCTGTCTTTTAAAAAAAGAACTTCTTTGACTAAAAGAATGCATAAGACTACAATATGTAAAGGTCTCCCCTGTTGTAATTTTATCTACAAAAGCTTGTCAAGAAAGCCTAATCTCTGTTCAAGGGTTATTTTCCTACTCCTCTGAACGTGTACTTAAGGAAAATTTAGGTTTTTAACCTCTATAATTTCTGCACTGTGGTTAGAATTATTTCAGCAGCAGTTACCTGATACATGAAACTCAAAAGAGATATTTCTCCTGCAACATGATTCTACAATTGTCTTCTCTGTGACTTGTTGAAATAGACTGGGAAAGAGCTCCTGTTTGTGAGATTGACCCCAGGTTTGATAGTTAATTGTGTAAATTTCTATTTAGAGAAGCTTTTCTTGTCTCTCCCAATATAAATATAATAGAGAGATAAGGATTGTAGCTGGGATGTCTTTAGTAAAAGAGACTCCCATATGAAAATAATGCATCCTGTGATGCAAATTGGGGAATTCCATTTCTCTGAAACATCATTTTAGAGAGTTACTGAAGTCAGAGATGTCAAATTCACACTAGCTCACAAAACTATTGAATGACTTTTTTTTTATTAAAGCCTTTTATTTGCATAACATATGTATGGGTAGTTCCTCAGCATTGATCTTTACAAAGCTTTCCATTACAAATTTTACCCCCAGTTCCCACCCCTCCCCTAGATGGCAGGAAGTCCACTACATGTTAATAATGATAAAATACTTGACAAGTTGTTTGCAAGAAAAATCCTATCTACAAGAAAAAAAAATCAGAGAAAGGAAACACACTGCAAGCAAACATCAATAAAGAGCATGAAAATGTTATGGTGTAGTCCACATTTCACATCCCTCTCTCTGGATGTATATGGCTTTCTTCACTTAACAATTGGAACTGTTTTGAGACAATTCTTTGTTGCAGAGAGCCATGTCCATCAGAGGTGATCATCATGTAATATTGTTGTTGCTGTGTATAATGATCTCCTGGTTCTGCTCGTTTCACTCAGCATCAGTTCATGCAAGTCTCTCCAGGCCTCCCTGAAATCGTCCTGCTGGTCGTTTCTTACAGAGCAATAATATTCCATAACATTCATATACCATGATTTATTCAGCCACTCTCCAATTGATGGGCATCCTTTCAGTTTCCAGTTTCTAGCCACTACGGAAAGAGCTGCCACGAACATTCTTTAGGATACAGGTCCAATAGAAACACTGCTGGGTCAAAGGGTATGCACAGTTTGATAACTTTTTGAGCATAGTTCCAAATTGCTCTCCAGAATGGTTGGATCTGTTCACAGTTCCACCAACAATGTATTAGAGTCCCAGCTTTCCCATATCCCCTCCAGTATTCATCGTTATCTTTTCCTGTCATTTTAGCCAATCTGACAGGTGTGTAGTGGTACCTCAGAGATGTCTTAATTTGCATTTCTCTGATCAATAGTGATTTGGAGCACCTTTTCATATGACTAGAAATGGTTTTAATTTCATCATCTGAAAATTGTCTGTTCATATCCCTTGACCATTTATCTATTGAAGAGTGGCTTGAATTCTTATAAATATGAGACAATTCTCTCTATATTTTAGAAATGAGGCCTTTATCAGAACCATTAAATGTAAAGAT